>JADLZL010005193.1:0-198635 GCA_015844335.1 Chrysopogon serrulatus
AACCATGATGTAGCCTACCATCAAAATAAACCATCAATCACCAAAGCAGATATTAGTAATATCCATCAAGTGAACTTAATACAACCAGGTGTCCTGATTCAATAGTCGATACTACTTTCTTCCCGATAAATAGAAGAGTATCCGTTACTTCGTTTCTCTCGATGATGATGCTCACCCAGCTAGTACCTACGGATGTAGGACTACCAGCCTTATCAGGGTTACTCAATACAAAATGATAAAAAGAACCACAAAGCTTACCAATTCAAAAATACGAGATTAGCATGGCAACTATGTACTTATTAATTATATCAAAAGAGAGACTAAACATGTCTTACAATTAAGCAGGACTAAACATGTCCGACAATGATGAAGCAGGTAGCAAGTAAATAACAACCTTCATCTGATTCCATCTACAAATCAATCTTTCCAGCCTAATCTTATGACAACTACAAGCACCTAACTTAAATCAAGTACAATTAGAATGTTTATCTCGAGCAACTCTGTATATCTCTAGCTTCCAATACACCGACTTGACTAAATACTCACCATGTTTCTCCAATTCCCATGCCCACCAATCTGCATCTTGCGTTCGCAAAGGTATTCTTAAGATAGCATCAGTGTCTATTGGGATGAAGATCTCCTGAATCAGCTCTATGTTCTACTGACCATTTGTCGTGTTATGCGTTCGTGTTAGCCTAACTAGTCAGTGCTCGTTAACGTTAACGGAGAAGATGAAGAGAAAAAGTGAGGAAGACAACGACAACAATGGAGAAGGGATGACTTAGGGCTAAGTTTAGGGACGTGAGATTATATATGGGGTGGAGGTAACAGACCGTTCTTAGGATAAGGCACCACGAGTGTGTTTTCAGTATATCTTGTAATGGCTCGTCATCTAGTGCATATTCACTGCTTTAGTTCGGTTTTTTAATAGGAAACATATCTGATAGAAACTAGTCTCTCCGTGCAACCGTGTAAACTTCTAATTTGAGTCACATGATGTTGATCCAAAGGGCGCATGGGGATTGGGTAATTTTGCGCTTAACCGCTCGCTCCTAATCACACTTTTGCAAATTGCCCCTCTCACTCTCCTTTGCGCCCCCTTGGATCAACGTTATGTGGTCCAAATTAGAAGTTTTTACGGTTACAAGGAGGGTCTAGAAAGATAGGTTAGAAATATATTGGGCTAGGCTGGGGCGTGAGGATCTTTTAGCAGGCCATGCCAGCGATCGTCTTTGTGGCAGAACCTTCTAAATTATATGGCCCACAAGCACTGACCTTGTCCCTAAGACTTCAGTCAACCATGCTTGAGCACCACATAACCTAGAATGTTCCGTCGGGTGAACCCCCGATAAACCACGTTTCCTCGGGATCGATACTTACAGGGGACATCACGGTATTACAACAGTTTTCATACAAAATACCAGAGTAGCGGAAGACTTACAATAACTTAATTTACAAACTTTTTACAAAACTTATACAAACCAGAGTGTTATTATTACAAGCCAGCGGAAGTATCATTATGTAACTTTATTACAAACCACACAACAAAAGTTGCCCTGCCCAAGGCCACTCAATTCACTCTTCCTCAGACACTTCTTCAACAACCGTCATGCAGCAAGGGCCGTAGCACGCTTGCCCATGCGGTTCACCTGCAACAGGGGTTGAACAAACCCTGAGTACAAAAAGTACTCCGCAAGACTTACCCGACCAAAAATTGGGGAGAAGACTCAGGAATGCTGGCTAATAGGAATCAAGGTGAGGCTTTAGCAAGATCAAAAGACTCTTTTGCTAAAAAGACTAAGCCAGTCCTTAATGTATCAATCACTCGTCAAACATATACCGGATTCAAAACTTTCCATACTCAACTTCCATTATTACTACGATCTTTGGTGCGAGGATCACGGCCCAATCTCGTGGAGCACACGACGATTCGAATCGCTTTTATATACCCAATTTGGGGCTTCCTAGCCGCACGATGTATGCAGGACCAACATCTTACATACATCAACTCACGCCCGGATTTCTCCCTACCGTAGCGGAGGTACAAAGACACCACCTCACTACGGCCTTTCGGTCACTTTCGGCGGTGCGCATCGTAGGATGGGCACACGCTACTTATCCGTTCTAGTAAAAGATAGTCCAAGTGGAGTTTACCGCCATTAGCATGCGACTAGTACTATCCAATAACCTCATGATCCAAGGGCCAAGCAACGAGCGGTGCTTAACCGACACAAGTGGGCGACACTACACAGGCGAGTAGCCCCTCCCCGATGCAAGTCACTCCACCGGCGTCTCGATTTACTCATCATCATGTTCTTGGGCGCACCCACGACCCGGCCAAGGTGAGAGGTAGGCGACAAGCAACATCAAGTTTTCATAAATTCCCTTCGGGAGTATTGTTATCACAACTTTAGAAACAATTTATCAAAACCTATTCTAGTAGCAAGACTAAAGCGTGACTAAGCATTTCGAAATCAAAACAGTATCCGGGATAATGTAGCAAGGTACGGTAAATGCATCAAAGTAGGATAGCACACAACTCCTACACCTAATGCATTATATCATCACATGAAATCATAACAACTTTCGAAATACAAGGATAGTTTTGAATGCATCCGGGGCTTGCCTTGGGGCTCGGAGAAGTGAGGACCAGAGAACCAATCACCGGAACCAGTAACTGAACCGGTCTCCTCACAAAGAACACCTTCTTCAAGAACAGGGGTTGGATCAACCCCTTCCTCAGTCCGTAGCTTACACCACGACGAGAGATGCATGATTATAATGCAAGAAATGAATGATCATGCGACAGCGATGCATCAAACGTTAACCTATCTTGAGTACAACTTTCCTTCACGGTAACCTCACTCTAGGAAGGTATAACTAGCGTCGACGACGACGGACAGCGATACGCAATCAACATGAAATGCCGAAGGTCATTAGGGTTAATGACCTAGGGTCATCACTCAATCCCAAAATCAAGCAACCCTAATGGTGATTAGAGGTGATTACTAATTTATTGACCATTTTTACAGTCGTTGAAAGCCACTAATTAACTTGCTAAATGGGAGATTAATTGAACCCTAATTAAATTAGGAATTACTAATTAAACATTAATTAATAAAGGGATTAATTAAGCTTAATACAACACTTAATCAAAACTTAGCCAAACTTCATAATTAAGATCCTCATACTCTAATTAGCACACAAAACAAAATTCATGATTTTTGGACTTATATTTTATTTATTAAAAATCATTGAAATTGCATTTATTAATTAAAGAAGCAAATTAAAGCACAATTAAATTTTATCCGAAAACAAAGTTAGTATTTTTCTGGTGTAGAGCACAACACGTAGAGCACATACATATTTTTCTTACATTTTTATCTGTCCAAAATAAATTACACTAAAAAGGTGAAAACTAATTTCAGAAAAACATAAAAGAAAAAGAAAAGAGTAAAACTCCTCCTCGCGGGCTTCCTTTATGCGGCCCATCGGCCCTGAAGCACCTTGTATGACCCAACCGACCGCGCGCTCCAGCAGCAGCGCTCCCTCTCTCTCGCTCGGCCCGACACGCGGGCCGCGATATCGATCTCCTCCCTCTCCTTTGCTTCCTCCTCCCTCTTTTCTCGGCGCCACCAGTGCAGCAGCGTGGCCGGCCGGCGTTTACCAGACGGCCTCTCGGCGCAACCCTTCCCCACCCGGCGACTTCCTCTGCTCAAGCCCCGCCCAAGCGAGCTATTGAGCGGCCCTCGCCAACCTCTAGAACACCGGGCCAGCGACCGGCGACTCATGGGCTCTGATCGCGGTGACAAAGCTCCTCAGAGGCTTCTCACGGCGCAGTACACCAACATGACGGCACACTCGGCGAACTCGACTCGGCGAAAACAACCTAGAGTGAGGCTGGAGGAGGCGAGCGGCGGTGTCTCACCACGGCGTTTGGTCGGGGAGATGATGATGAAAGGCGATTGCTCGGACGGACGATCGAGGGCGGTGTCAAGGACTCCGACCGGGTTTGGTGGGTGCGCAAGCAAGGTTGCGGAGCTGTGTGCAAGTGCAATCGAGCGGTGATGCGGTGTGGATCGAGAATTGCGCAGCGACGGGCGGTGAACGGCAATGGTGGCGGGGAAGAAGAAAAGGCGCCGACGCCGGGCGGCTTGGGGTATATATAGGGCAAGGAAGAAGGTTGGACAGTGGGACAGGAGCCTCGCGACGCCGATGAGCCGGGTCGGCTAGCCGTGAAACCGGAACGGCCGAGAACGGCCACGCGGCGGCCGCCGGCCGCCGTCCGGCATGGGCGCCGAGCGGTGGCATGCACCCCCCCTAGAACTACGTAGAAGCGCCACCTATTTTTCCACTTTCAAAATTAATCCCAAAAATTGTACTGTACACCAAAATATCCCAAAATACCGATTGTTCATAATTTTGTGCTCTACAAACTTTATTAAGGAAGCTTGGTCAGATTCCAAATAGTTTTTGAATTTGAAGTTCAAATTTGAATTTAAAGCAAAACCCTAACTTTAGGGATTTTAAAATTACTTTTAAATTTTGAATAAAAGATAAAAATATCCAAAAATAAAAGTTGTTCCATTTCTCAATATCTACAACTTTCATTTAGGAAGTTTTTCATGAAACCCAATAATTTTTGAATTGTAGTTTAAAACTCAAAAGGGGACAATTTGAAATTCAAATTACTTTTGAAATTACTCCAAATTTTATTCAAAAACTTGAAAACTCTGTATACCAAAGTTGTAGAGCTCAAAAAAGATGCACAAACTGTATTTTGGAAGTTTTCCCAAATTTTGAACATTTTGGGGTGAAATTGTAAAGGGGGCAAAAACACTTTGAAAAATCTCCCTTTTTGAAAGTTTTTCAAATTGAATCTTTGGGCAAATAATTAGTGATGTTGTGGCACTTTTCAAACTCAACCAATAGCACTCTTTTTAAAGTACAAACTTCATACTTTGAAATGGTGCCAATGGTTAGCAACTTTTATTTAGAAAAATGATTATGGTTAGCTCACCAAATTTGAAAATGATATTCAATTTCCAACACTTAGCCTCTCAAGCTAGGGTTTGGGATTTGAATTCCAAATTCAAATTTGATTCTTTCTTACACCTCATTTGACTTGTAAAACATCTTTTGGGGTGTGAGTTGGAGTTAGCCAAGCACTTGCAAACATCAAGATTCATTTTAGTTGATTGTTTTTATTAATAAAAGTAAACATGTGAGTGAAGTTTAAATTATAAACGCATACACATGTGATATAAAAAAAGAGCTCAAACAACACCCTAGAATCATAAACTCATTTTAATTGTTTGAATTAGGGTTTTCTACTGATGAATGCTTATGCAATGATGATGATGACATGGCGGGTTTTGGTTAACGTAACAGGGGTGTTACATTATATTCCTTAAAAGGAATCTCGTCCCCGAGATTCAAAGCTTAGGGCTAAGTAATGGAAAAGGAAATGTGTCAAGCGAACACATCTTACATTGTTTCATAAGGGAGGTAGAAGGTTCATATTACAAGTCTCATATTTTTGGAAAGTCACGATTGTTAGAAACCAATCATGACTTAGGAGAAAGAAGAAAGAAACTCCGGAAAGTGCTCATTCAAGAATTCCTCCGACTCCCAAGTTGCTTCATCCTCGGAATGCTGATCCCATTGAATTTTATAAAACCTTCTTATGTGCTGCGGGTGACCCGATCTTTTCGGTCAAGAATTTTGATTGGATATTCAGCACTTGTTAGATCAGGCTCAATATTGATGCCTTCAATGTCGACGACCTTGTCTGGTACTTGTAAACACTTTTTCAATTGTGACACATGAAACACATTGTGTACAAGAGACAATTGCTCAGGTAGATCCAGACGGTATGCTACCTTCCCACATTGTTCAATAATTTGAAATGGACCGATGTATCGAGGTGCTAGTTTACCTTTCACCCCGAAACGGTCGATACCTTTGCTCGGTGACACCTTCAAGTATACATAATCTCCAACTTTAAATGCCAAGGGTCGACGATGACGACTGCATAACTCTTTTTGTCGAGACTGAGCTCTTCTCAAATTTGCTCGAATTTGTCCGACTTTATCTTGGTTTCTTTAACTAAATCAACTCCATAGAACCACCTTTCTCCCGGTTCGGACCGGTTAAGTGGAGTACGACATCGACGACCATATAATGCTTCAAATGGTGCCATTTTGAGACTTTCTTGATAGCTATTATTATAAGCAAATTCTGCTAATGGCAAACATTCATCCCATCTTTGAGGAATATGTCAATACACAAGATCCCAACATATCTTCTAGAATTTGATTTACCCTTTCACCGCCCTCCGGTTTGCGGATGGTAAGCGGTGCTATATAATAGATTGGTACCCAATGTTTCATGGAATTTTCGCGAACTTAGCAACAAAGCGTGTGCCTCTATACGTAACAATAGACTTGGGTACCCCGTGCAAGCACATAATTCGGTCTATGTATAACCACAAGCATATTTGAGTCGCGGTAAACATTCTTCTTTGGAATAAAATGGGCCGACTTAGTCAATCGATCCACAATCACCCATATAGAATCATAACCCTTTTCTTTGTTGTAGGCGGACCCACAATAAAATCCATACTTATATCTTCCCATTTTCAGTCGGAATTGGTAAAGGTTGTAGCATTCGGCGGTCTTGGATGCACGGCTTTGACTTTTCGACAAGTGTCACATCTTGCAACATAGCGAGCTATCTCGATTTTCATTTTAATCCACGAGAATCTACGCCTTAGGTCATGATACATCTTATTGCTACGGGTGAATCGAGAATGCGGTTAGGTGAGCTTCATCAAGAATCAAGCTACGGAGCTCGGGGACTTTTGGAACAACTAGGCGATTTTTTGAACCATAACACATTATCTTCATCAAGGCGGAAGCAAGACGCTTGCCCCGATCCGACTTTCTCTCTAATATGCTTGAGGCCTTTACTTTCTCGCCGAGCTGCAATAATTTTCTCTTGAATAGAAGAATGTCTTTGTGATATCATTGAGTACCCCGAGAAATTATATCAATATTTAATCTCTCTAACTCTTGACATAGACTCAGATTTCTTTGGAGTGACAAAAACAAAGACAGTTGCACTCGACTCTTTCGACCGAGAGCATCCGCAACCACATTGGCTTTGCGGGGGTGATAATGGACTTCAAGATCATAATCTTTGATTAATTCAAGCCACCTTATTTGTCTCATATTCAACTCGATCGTGTGAAGATATATTTTAAACTTTTATGATCACTATAAATATGACATTTGTTGCCCGGCAAATAATGCCTCCATATTTTGAGCATGCACAACCGAGGCTAACTCAAGATCATGAGTTGGATAATGCGCTTCATGTCGCTTCAAGCGCCTCGAAGCATAAGCAATAACTTTGCCCTCTTGCATTAACACACATCCGATGCCGATGCCGGACGCATCACAATACACATCGAATGGCTTTTCAATATCCGGCCGAGCAAGGATTGGGGCAAAGTGGTTAAAAGATCTTTTAATTTATGGAAAGCTTGCTCACATTGGATGACCATCGGAATTTGGTTTGATTCTTGAGGAGCTACGTGATTGGTTTGGCTAATTTGGAGAAATCAGAACGAAACGACGGTAATATCCCGCCATTCCAAGGAAGCTACGAACTTGATGAAGCGGTGGTGGGTGGTTTCCAATTAAGAATATCTTGGATTTTCTTTGGGATCAACTGCAACACCCTCGGCCGATAAGACATGACCAAGGAATTTGACTTCACTAAGCCAAAACTCACACTTACTAAATTTAGCATAAAGGCGATGCTCTCGGAGACGAGACGGAACAATACGGAGATGCTCGCATGCTCTTCTTTATTTTTGGAATATATAAGAATGTCGTCAATGAACACTACGACAAAACGATCGAGCTTCGGGCATAAACACCGAGTTCATCGATACATGAAATGGGCGGAGCATTAGTAAGCCCAAATGACATGACTAGATATTCGTATAGGCCGTATCTAGTGGTAAAGGCGGTTTTTTGAATATCTTCCCACCGATATACGGATTTGGTGGTAGCCGGATCTAAGATCAATCTTGGAGAACATCTTGGCTCCCGCAAGTTGATCAAAGAGAAGGTCGATACGAGGAAGAGGATATTTATTTTTGATGGTCACCTCGTTTAATGGACGATAGTCCACACACATTCTCGAGTTTGATCTTTCTTTTTCACAAAGATTGCGGGACAACCCCACGGTGATGAACTAGGTCGGATAAAACCTTTATCCAACGGTTCTTTCAATTGAGTTTTCAATTCAGCTAACTCTTTTGGGGGCATCCTATAAGCTCTTCGGGATCTTTGGTGCGATGCAGGCTTCAACTCAATCACAAATTCAACATCTCTTTCCGGTGGTAGCCCGGGCAAATCATCGGGGAACACATCCGGAAACTCACGGACTACCGGTATATCTTGAAGTGCTTGCACATTGAGGTTGCATTAGCGGTCGTAACCGCTCTCTTGGGAATCGGAAATTGGATAAGGAGTGGGGGACCGGTTATCGGTAGCAACGACTTAACATTTCTATTTAGGGTATCTATCACGGCGCCATCCGGGCGTAACAGTTCATTCCGAGGATCACATCTATATTTTGATCCTTCAATACTATCAGATCCGTGGGATATAAATACCCACCAAGAGATATAGGAATCGAGAGACTACTTCCCGTGTACACATACGCCCTCCCGGTGATTGCACCATAAACTCATCTTTAATTTCTTTTATGGGAATTTCATGCTTGGTAACAAAGGTGCGGTTGATAAATGTATGAGATGCACCAGAATCAAATAATGTAAGTGCGGGGTGACCGGCAGCGGGGAACATACCCATCAACACGGGTTCTCCTTCAAGAACGTTCCCGATCGGACTTGATAGACGCGCGCCCGGTCTTCTTCCGGCATTAACCTTTGGGACCTATTTGTGGAACACCCCCGCCTTGACTGGGGGCTGTTGATTTGCGGACCCTTTGCTGAAATTGGGAAGCATTCCTTTTGGGGTAGGGACGGTTTCGATACGGATGCCCGACTTGATCACAATTGAAACACGGGCCGAAACCGGTAGAGGTATTTTGTGGATTTGGTGGAGTTGGGTTTGAACACCCCGGGTGTTCGGCTTTGGGGATAGGTTGCGGCGGCAGGCGAGGGTACACTGTTGCCTCGGAGCTTGTTCTTCTTGTGGTGGGTAGCGATAGGGTTGAGGACTTTGGGGGCATTGTGGATAGCGAAATGGTGGGCGATAGTCTTTGGGTGGGATGATAGATAACTTTTCGGGCGTTTCGGATTCCGCCGCATTGTCGAGAGAAAGCACGTCGCTCCTCACTCTTTTGCTCCGACGGGGATTTCTCATAGGCAATGGCTATATCCACCGCCTCGTAGAAAGTGGCATTGGGGTTTGAGGTAAGGTGGGTTTTGATATCTCCTTTTAAACCCCTGAGGAAGCACTTCTTCTTCTTTATATCGGTATCCACATGTTACGGTGCATACTATGAGAGGTGGCTAAAGGAGTTCACGTCTTGCACCACCGATTGTCCACCTTGTTTCAGGGCTAAAAACTCTTCTAACTTAGCTTGCATTACTCCGTCGGGTATAAAATCTTGACGGAATGCATCTTTGAACACGGTCCGTGATGATTGGGTCGGCCTTTGCCGTGCAAGGAAATTCGCCCACCATGCGGATGGGGCCTCTCATTCTTTGGGCGGCAAACTTGGGTTTCATCAAGTGCGGACAGCCAAAGAGATCGGACTTGGATCTATAATGCGAAGCCAATCATTAGCTTCTAGGGGCTCCTCGTACGGTGAACACCGGCGGGACGAGTATCGGTGAAGTCCGCATAGGTGATTTCGTCGTGATTACGGCGACCCCGATTTTCACGTGGTGCATTCTCGATTCTGGCGACTTATCTCCCGTAGCATACGGGCATTCTCGATGGTGGCGTGAACTAAGGTCGCCACCGCCGCCCAAGGGCGGTGGTGCTTGGGGTGCCCGAGGATCTCACCCCTCTCTTGTGAAAAACCGGACATCCGTTATAAACAAGATCGGATTTATTCACAAGCGGGATTTATTAAAATTGAAAGCAACAGTACAAGCCGGTCATACAAAGGTTTACTTATTTATTTTACAAGTCCGCCCATAGGTAGGACACCCCGGTGTTGACTATTTAACATATATTATATCTCTCTCTCGGGGAGCTCGGATGTCGGATCCCTCGTCAGGTCGGACTCATTGCACGCCCACGGACTCGGCTACCTCGGACTCCTCGGTCGGTCTTTGAGTACGCCTCCGGTGACTCCACGGCACCTAAGTCATCTGCTGATGACTTCTTCTTTGGTATAAAGGATCATGGAGATTATCTTTGGTGATGGATCTCCTCATGCGAAAGCATTTGTATATGCTTCGAGGTTCGCCACGGATCTGCAGCTCCTCGATGTAGTCATATCCATCATTCCTCGATGCATCGCGCCGTCCGACTCATCTTTGAAGACGAGCGATGGTTTCTTGGGAGCTTGGTGATGACTCGAAGATCCGATCGCTCCCGCTTGGTGACCCTCTAGCTCGGACTTCACTTCATCCCTTTCGGCAATTGCTATGCTACGCTCCTTGGTGGCGATAGCTAGCTCGGCCAGACAACTCGGCTATCTTTTGCTTCTTGGTTTTCTTCTTCTCAAGATTCGGCTCGCTTGGGCGGCTTCAAAGCATCATTGCGACGTGGTGCCATCCGGTGACGTGGCACACCCCTAGGACCGGTCTTCTTGCGAGGAGTCCGCTTGGTACGGGCCATCTGTAGAAAGCAAAGATAGAATCTATAAGATTGAGAACCTTAAAGTCAGTAAGAATAGGATTGATTTTACTTAGCCCAACCACTTTGTTTCGGAAATTAAATTTTTAAACATGTGAATTAAATATGATGCATGATCGGACCTACGGATCGAGTAAAATCTTTTAAACTTAACATAAGCATACTTTCAGCAATATAGGGCAAAATAGAAAATACATGATACTCCGCTTAAGACTTTTATAAATAGCACCTATGGGGCTACTAGAAAGAATTAAGACGGAGAAAGGAAGCAATTTGGACTAAAAACCCTATTTTAGCATTTAGATCCAAAACATTTTGAAGGTTTTGAAAAGTAATCTTGTAAGTATCTTTGTAAGTACCGCTCGATACCCTACGTGGCGAGAACCTTCTAAATTATATGGCCCACAAGCACCGACCTTGTCCCTAAGACTTGAGTCAACCATGCTTGAGCACCACATAACCTAGAATGTTCCGTCGGGTGAACCCCCGATAAACCCGTTTCCTCCGGGATCGATACTTACAGAGACATCACAAGTATTACAACAGTTTTCATACAAAATACGAGTAGCGGAAGACTTACAATAACTTAATTTACAAACTTTTTACAAAACTTATACAAACCAGTGTTATTATTACAAGCCCGGCGGAAGTATCATTATGTAACTTTATTACAAACCACACAACAAAAGTTGCCCCGCCCAAGGCCACTCAATTCACTCTTCCTCGGACACTTCTTCAACAACCGTCATGCGGCAAGGGCGTAGCACGCTTGCCCATGCGGTTCACACGCAACGAGGGGTTGAACAAACCCCGAGTACAAAAAAAAAGTACTCCATAAGACTTACCCGACCAAAAATTGGGGAGAAGACTCGGGAATCTTTGGCTAATAGGAATCAAGGTGAGGCTTTAGCAAGATCAAAAGACTCTTTTGCTAAAAAGACTAAGCCCGGTCCTTAATGTATCAATCACTCGTCAAACATATACCGGATTCAAAACTTTCCATACTCAACTTCCATTATTACTACGATCTTTGGTGCGAGGATCACGGCTCCCATCTCGTGGAGCACACGGCGATTCGAATCGCTTTATATACCCGGTTGGGGCTTCTAGCCGCACGATGTATGCAGGACCAACATCTTACATACATCAACTCACGCCCGGATTTCTCCCTACCGAGCGGAGGTACAAGTACACCACCTCACTACGGCCGCTCGGTCACGCCGGCGGTGCGCATCGTAGGATGGGCACACGCTACTTGTCCGTTCTAGTAAAAGATAGTCCAAGTGGAGTTTACCGCCATTAGCATGCGACTAGTACTATCCAATAACCTCATGATCCAAGGGCCAAGCAACGAGCGGTGCTTAACCGACACAAGTGGACGACACTACACCGGGGTAGCCCCCTCCCGATGCAAGTCACTCCACCCGGCGTCTCGATTTACTCATCATCATGTTCTTGGGCGTACCCACGACCCGGCCAAGGTGAGAGGTAGGCGACAAGCAACATCAAGTTTTCATAAATTCCCTTCAGGGAGTATTGTTATCACAACTTTAGAAACAATTTATCAAAACCTATTCTAGTAGCAAGACTAAGCGTGACTAAGCATTTCGAAATCAAAACAGGTATCCAGGATAATGTAGCAAGGTACGGTAAATGCATCAAAGTAGGATAGCACACAACTCCTACACCTAATGCATTATATCATCACATGAAATCATAACAACTTTCGAAATACAAGGATAGGTTTGAATGCATCCGGGGCTTGCCTTGGGGCTCGGAGAAGTGAGGACCGAGAACCAATCACGGAGAACTGGAACAGAACCAGTCTCCTCACAAAGAACACCTTCTTCAAGAACAGGGGTTGGATCAACCCCTTCCTCAGTCCTAGTAGCTACGACAGAGATGCATGATTATAATGCGGTAAATGAATGATCATGCGACGGCGATGCATCAAACGTTAACCTATCTTGAGTACAACTTTCCTTCACGGTAACCTCACTCTAGGAAGGTATAACTAGCGTCGGCGACGACGGACAGCGATAAGCAATCAACATGAAATAGAAGGTCATTAGGGTTAATGACCTAGGGTCATCACTCAATCCCAAAATCAGCAACCCTAATGGTGATTAGAGGTGATTACTAATTTATTGACCATTTTTACAGTCGTTGAAAACCACTAATTAACTTGCTAAATGGGAGATTAATTGAACCCTAATTAAATTAGGAATTACTAATTAAACATTAATTAATAAAGGGATTAATTAAGCTTAATACAACACTTAATCAAAACTTAGCCAAACTTCATAATTAAGATCCTCATACTCTAATTAGCACACAAAACAAAATTCATGATTTTTGGACTTATATTTTATTTATTAAAAATCATTGAAATTGCATTTATTAATTAAAGAAGCAAATTAAAGCACAATTAAATTTTATCCGAAAACAAGGTTAGTATTTTTCTGGTGTAGAGCACAAACAGAGAGCACATACATATTTTTCTTACATTTTTTTATCTGCCCAAAATAAATTACACTAAAAAGGTGAAAACTAATTTCAGAAAAACATAAAAAGAAAAAAAAAGAGTAAAACTCCTCCTCGCGGGCTTCATCTTTGCGGCCCATCGGCCCTTGAGAAGCACAGCAGCCGCCCGGCCGACCAGCTGCGCGGCTCCGCGCGGCGCTCCCCTCTCTCTTTCGGCTGACACGCGGGCCCCGTGTCAGTCTCCTCCCTCTCCTTCTTCCTCCTCCCCTCTTTTCTCGGGCCGGTGCCGCGGCGGCCGACGGCGTTGCCCACGACGGCCTCTCCGGCGCAACCGACTACACCGACGACTTCCTCTACTCAAGCCGCCCAACGAGCTATTGAAGCGGCCTACGCCAACCTGCAGAACACCCGGGCGGCGACCCCGGCTCTCGTCGAGCACCACGGCCGCCGGTGACAAAGCTCTCCGAAGCTTCTCGACGGCGCCAGGTACACCAACATGACCCGGCACACTCAAGCGAACTCGACTCGACGCGAAAACAACCTAGAGTGAGGCTGGAGGAGGGCGAACGGCGGTGTCTCACCACGGCGGCGGCGTTTGGTCGGAGATGATGAAGACGGTGCTCGGACGGACGATTCAGACGGTGTCAAGGACTCCGACTGGGTTTGGTGGGTGCGCAGCAAGGTTGCGGAGCTGTGTGCAAGTGCAATCGAACGGTGATGCGGTGTGGATCGAGAATTGCAGAGCGACGGCGGTGAACGGCAATGGTGGCAGGAAGAAGAAAAGGCGTCGACGTCGGCGGCTTGGGGTATATATAGGGCAAGGAAGAAGGTTGGACAGGTGGGCAGGAGCCTCGCGGCGTCGATGAGCTGGGTCGGCTAGCCGTGAAACCGGGGAACGGCCGAGAACGGCCACGGCGGCCGCCGGCCGGCCGTCCGGCATGGGCGCCGAGCAGCTGGCATGCACCCCCCTGTAGAACTACTGTAGCAGCGCCACCTATTTTTCCACTTTCAAAATTAATCCCAAAAATTGTACTGTACACCAAAATATCCCAAAATACCGATTGTTCATAATTTTGTGCTCTACAAACTTTATTAAGGAAGCTTGGAAACTTCATACTTTGAAATGGTGCCAATGGTTAGCAACTTTTATTTAGAAAAATGATTATGGTTAGCTCACCAAATTTGAAAATGATATTCAATTTCCAACACTTAGCCTCTCAAGCTAGGGTTTGGGATTTGAATTCCAAATTCAAATTTGATTCTTTCTTACACCTCATTTGACTTGTAAAACATCTTTGGGGTGTGAGTTGGAGTTAGCCAAGCACTTGCAAACATCAAGATTCATTTTAGTTGATTGTTTTTATTAATAAAAGTAAACATGTGAGTGAAGTTTAAATTATAAACGCATACACATGTGATATAAAAGAGCTCAAACAACACCCTAGAATCATAAACTCATTTTAATTGTTTGAATTAGGGTTTTCTACTGATGAATGCTTATGCAATGATGATGATGACATGGCAGGTTTTGGTTAACGTAACACCGGGGTGTTACAGTCTTGCCACCGAGCCAGCCGTGCCTACCCACATGCCTGGGGTGCGGGCCGTGCCATGCTCGTGTCGGGCTAAAAAATCATGCTTTGTGCCAGACTACCGTGCCTCGTACACGACATTGCAAATGTTTTAAAAAAAAGGGAACTGCGTCTTATCGCTTTATCCGAGGAAAAAACCAAAAGAGGGAGAGAGGACAAAGGAAATCAACAATTAGGTCAAACTAACCATGATGTAGCCTACCATCAAAATAAACCATCAATCACCAAAGCAGATATTAGTAATATCCATCAAGTGAACTTAATACAACCAGGTGTCCTGATTCAATAGTCAGATACTACTTTCTTCCCGATAAATAGAAGAGTATCCGTTACTTCGTTCTCTCGATGATGATGCTCACCCAGCTAGTACCTACGGATGTAGGACTACCAGCCTTATCAGGGTTACTCAATACAAAATGATAAAAGAACCACAAAGCTTACCAATTCAAAAATACGAGATTAGCATGGCAACTATGCACTTATTAATTATATCAAAAGAGAGACTAAACATGTCTTACAATGAAGCAGGACTAAACATGTCCGACAATGATGAAGCAGGTAGCAAGTAAATAACAACCTTCACCTGATTCCATCTACAAATCAATCTTTCCAGCCTAATCTTATGACAACTACAAGCACCTAACTTAAATCAAGTACAATTAGAATGTTTATCTCGAGCAACTCTGTATCTATCCCTAATACTTAAAAGGCAAAATTTCTTGCGATAAAATCTTTCGTCCAACTAAGAGATCGACACGGTTACTGTTCAGTTTTTCGTTTCTATATCGGACTCTGTAGGAGGAAAGTGCATAAGAGAAGGAAAAGAAGAGGCAAACCAATTGTTCTTATCTTTCCCGTCTTGTCCATAGACTCCTGTAGGAGGAGTCCGTACCACATGTATATGTATGTGTATGTTAAAGTTCAGATACAGTATGCATGGAAGAAAAGAAGAGGAAAGTGCATAAGAGAAGGAAAAGAAGAAATCAGACACATATTATAAAAAGCAGCTGCAGCGCATCGCCGCGCCGACGCCGGACTTGGGTGTCGACGAGTTGCTGTGAGATGGACGACTACAAACGTGACGACGACGACCGCTGGTGTCATAGGAAAATAGGACCGTGGCCGAGGGTCCATCAATATTCAACGAGCGCAGGCACATAGACGGGATGCTCATGCCAAAAATTTCTTGGGCTCCGTACATCGTGTATGTGTCATATTCTGTTTTGTTTTTCAGTTGGCTGTTATACCTTGCCCTTTGGTCCGTCACGTTCTTTACCCCTCCCATGTATCATACTAAGTATATATTCTAATTCTAATTCTAATACGATCTAATTAACGTGGTGTCAGTTGATCTATCCAATTTCTAGATTGATAGTGCGTTTACGGTACAAGAAAGAGAGGCACACAAAACTTTTACCAAGCAAGACTCTTATAAACCCCAATAATAAAAAAATAAATTCCCATCACTTGGAAACCGGAAGCAACAAGACAAATTAATCCACTATAAAATTTGATGTACAAGATAAAACAAAATAACAAATCAACCTCTAGAGATTTGGATTGGATAGGCTAAATCTTGAACGCCCTAATACTGACGAGCTCGACGACAATGGGGACATGCAATGTCACAACCAGTCAACTTGATGGCAGGGACCCTTGGCTACCAAGCTCGATGCCGGGGACATGGGACATGGGCAATGAGGACTTGTCCTCTGGCCGTTCACCGTCATTGCTAGATCTGGGTCCACGCCACTTTGCACGAATAGCTTCATGTGTGCGTGTACCAAATGCTGTCGCACCTCTCCACTTCGCCCATGAAGCTCCGAGATTTCTGCTAAGTGGCGGAGGGGAAGGAGCAAGGTCGATGGTGTAAAGTCAAAGGTGGGCCGACGACATAGAGTCAGAGGTGAGCCGACGAGACCTCCGACTCTACGCTAGAGAGGGGCGGGGTCAAGTACGCACACGGACGGAGCATGGTAGACGATGTGTGTTGGTTGCTGTCTACTGACCAAGTGCCTGCATCCGGAGGATAGACAGGGACAGTGATGTGAATTTTAACGCATAACAGAGCGGGAGAAAAGGAAAGGTAAGCACAGTCGAATATGAATTTGGTTCTTATGTAGTTCAAAATTTAGATAATGATCGCTACCACTTTGATTTACGCTATTTTTTAATTGATAGCTTTAGGCTTCAAGAGATATTTTAGCATGTTCAGATTCAAGTATGGGATGAAACCACATAAAGTCATTTTCTAGCCATTAATAATAGTTAATTTGCCACATCCTCTGTAATATAGTTAGTGTTCAATTTTAAACACATCAGTACAAATTTAAAAGCAAGGTGATCACACAACAAACGATATATCCCGTTGCAACGCACGGGCATATTTCCTAGTATCTGATAAATACTCTCTGCTCCTGAGAAACAATACGAGGCTCTAACGAAAACACTATGCCTCCTGATGAGGAAGATAATCTACGAGGCTCTAACGAAAACTCTATGGAAGAAGATTGCCAAATCAACCTTCTGATGACCTGAGCTCTTGTAAAACAGCGTTAACCTGCTCCCGCACAAGCTCAATCCTCTTTAGATAAACCTCAAGCTCCAGAATTTGCTGCTGCCTCCACTTATCATCACTGAGCGTTCCAGGATTTGGGCCACCAACCCCTGAACCAAGACCAAGAACGTCGAAGCCGCCGATGCTGCCGAGTCCCGTGTCAAACCCCAATCCGAGTCCAGTCTGCCCAGCGACAGTGACTGAGCTGATGAACTCCTTCAGCAACGGTGACAGGATACTCTTGACAGCCTCCTCGGTGGCACTACCGGCGCTCACTGGCATGGGTGACGGGGTCGCCGCCGCTGGTGATACAGCTGGCACTTGCAAAGGAGGCGGCGGTGCAATTGCCGGCGCTAAATTCTCGACAGCAACAACAAGCCGGTCGTCGGCCGCATCAGTTAGCATCAGCGCGGACGTGGCTGGCAATGCGGGGGCCTCCACCACTTGTGCGGTCCTCCTCCGAACGCGCCGGCCTCCCCTGCCCCTCGCCGTGGGCGTGGGCGTGGGCGTGGACGCGCTCCCACCGCCGGCGCCGGCTCCATCCTCCATCGCAGCGGCGGCCACGGGGTTGATGTCGTCCTCGTCGGAGGCGTCGGCCGCGCCGCCGCCGCTGCCTTCGCCGCCGCGCCTGAACGCGGGGCGCCAGATGTGCCGCGCGACGTCGTAGATGGCGCCCTCGTGCGCGCTCCGGAACGCGAACGCGGCGCCCTGCGCCGCGACGCGCGCGGCGCAGACGCGGTACTTCTTCTTGAGGCGGCGCAGCTTCTCGATGAGCTGGCTCTTGGTGAAGTCGAAGGAGAGGCGGCGGCGGATCTCCTCGTAGAAGGGGCCCGTGTCGTACTGGTGCGACGCGAACGTGGTGCCCCGGCGCGCCGTGAAGTCGAGGAAGCCGCGCAGGATGAGGAGCTCCTCCTCGTCCGTCCACAGCCGCTGGAACAGACGCCGCGAGTCGTCCGTGGCCGGGGCGCCGGCCGGACCCTGTGGCTGCGGCTGCGGCGGCAGAACTGCGCCGGTGGGCTCGGGGGCGGGCGCGAGAGGGTGCGGTGGGAACGAAGCTGCGTCGGGGAAGGGTGGAGGATCCTGGCCCTGGGGATTGGCGACGTCGGAGTTGGAGGCATCAGTGTCGGTGCCCTCGTCGTCTTCGTCGCCGCCGGCGGAGGAGGAGGCCGCGCCGGCGTGGGGGTCGTCGTCGTCGGCCATGACTGGGTTGAGTTTGGGGTCGGGATTGGATGGAGAGGGGTTTGGTTGGAATCGGTTACCGGATAGGACTGGGTCCAGCTGCGCCTGCGTGGCACGAGGCCACGAGGCGTTGCCCGCCGCCGCGGGGCTGCGGTTTTGGCTAACCCTCCTCTCCCTGATAGGTGGGTCCGAACTGTTTGTTAGTCATGGACGACGAAACCCAGAGAAGTGGCGCACAGGTACGGGAGACGCCTGAGAGAGTGAGAGTGAAAGGGTGATATCGTTTTTTCTAAAAACACTGTTTTAATTTTTGATAAGCTGAAATGAATATGCATAAACCAAAATAAATTTATAACTAAGTTATATATAATTTAATGAGTATATTATCAGCCGGCTGATAAATCTAAATAGAAAAAACATTATCTCAAATAACAAGTCGGTTGATAAGCTAAAAACGAAGTAGACATATATTTAAAATACATCTATAACTAAGTTATATATGATCCAGTGAGTAAACATAAATAATTAGCTTACCATAAAATTTTCATCACATACAAATTGCAACTATGATTTGATTACAGAAAAACATAGATATAAAGGTATAACAAAAATAGCAAAAAAAATTCTACTAAAGCATATCATATTATGTGGGTGTTGTGTAGATCGTCGTGTGGAGTCCAACAAAATTATATTTTTTAATTTATGATTTACTATGGTCTTTAAAAGATTAAAATAAATAAAAAGACAAAAGACAAAACTACCTTTAAAACCAAATATAACCGTGAAATTTTTGTTAGAGTTCACAGAGAAAAAAAAGAACTATTTCCAAAGTTAAGAAATGTAATGTGGATTTTTTTTCTTCTAAAAGAAAAAAAACCACTGTCAATTCAGCCCATGAAACCGCTACAGCCGGCCCAGCCCACGGTATGTCTAGGTATTTGATTCCCAGCAGCAGCGGCTTCTAGCGGCATCTCCATAAACATCCCGGTCGGCTAGTCCCCCGCCGCCGCCGCTGCCCGCCGCTCGGGGATCGCCTGCTTGTCTCTCGCGACCACATCTACGCAGCACCACCGGTCCTTCCAAGTGAGCTCCAATCCCCTGCGTGTAGATGGAGAGGGTGCTCAAGGATGACGCCGTCGAGGAGAAGGGCGACCGCGCCAGGATGGTAAGGCTGCCGTCTCTCTGATCCGCGCGGTTTGTTTGTTAGGTTAGGTTTCGTTGTTTCGTTCTGCGGCGCTTCCCCAGCTTGAGTGATGGCGTGATCTGTGGGAATTATCAAATCAGAAACCTCAGTGGCGCTGGCACCTAGTCTTCCCAGGATATTTTGGTTGCTGCTTTCTTCGGGTGCTTTGCTGGCGCACAAGTGCTTCACTACTCTTGTGCGGTTAGTTTCAGCGGGTGGTCTTAAATGGGTATAGTTTCGTGCTTTCCTGCTACTCATCTGGGAACTTTTAACGGCTTAGGGTTTTGTTTTTGAATTATTGGATGATGTTTTTTTTACCGAAACGAAATTTAGGTGAGCGGCAAAGGAATACACTGATAGGGTTTACACTTTAGCTTCTAAAACGAATAGAATGTGTGTGGGGGAGCGTCCACAACGAATGACGCTTTGATCTGTGGACCTTCTGATTCGTCTGAACGGAGGCCGTATTTGCTAACGCCATGTCCTTGCAGTCATCGTTTGTTGGGGCCATGGCAATCGCGGATTTGATTAAGACCACATTGGGACCAAAAGGAATGGTATGCTTTTGAAACATTTTGTTTATGTCTTACAGAAAAACCCTGCACTTTACATGAATGATAGCAATTTTTCACTCATTATAGTTTTTCTTGTTGAAAATTTTGCAATTGCCATTTTTTTCTGTATGTAGGACAAGATCTTGCAATCAACTGGCAGAGGGCGTAATGTTACTGTTACAAATGATGGGGCTACCATTTTGAAGGCGCTTCACATTGACAATCCTGCTGCAAAGGTCCTTGTTGGTATCCTTTGTCAATTTGATTACTGTTTGATGATACTGTTGGTAAGGTGGTAATACCCCCCCCCCCCCCCAAAAACCCCCAAAACAAAATAATAATAATTACATGGGCATGCTATTTTAGCAAGTTTTGGGTCCATCTAATGACCCAAAATAAGTAGAACTTGCACCCTAGCTGGGGTTGAGGTTTTATAATCTCTCCTGTTCTTTCATGGTATTGATCTCAAACTTCATATTCTATACTTGTGACCTCATTGGGCCCCTCTTTTGTACCATCAATTTTTATTCTAATGAAAGAAAGGCCAGTTACTCCTTAATGATTGTTAGACATCTCGAAAGTTCAAGATGATGAAGTTGGTGACGGGACAACTTCTGTCGTTGTTCTAGCTGGAGAACTTTTGAAGGAAGCTGAGAAGTTAATTAACATGAAAATTCATCCGATGACTATTATTGCAGGTATTACTTGCTGAATGTGTTCTAATAGTATGCTTTTCCATCCTTCACATTGGAAAAGCTTGGTAATTATTATAGCAGGTCATGTTACTTGGTCTTGCTTGCATCAATCCCATAGTAACAAATTAAATAGAAGGCATACATATAAGGTCCAAGGATGGATTCTGCTGTTAGGCCATTCAAAATTTGAGTGCAGCTTTTTCTTTTTTTTTTTTTTTTTTTACAATTCATGTTTTCAGATTCTAATCTGTCTTGATTGGCTGTTTTATACTGAGCTAACTAGTATGTTTCTGGAGCACTACTAGTATGCACTCACAGAGCATTGCTGCAAAACTGCAACCTTTTTCTTTCTGATGAGATTCAATGTCTCCAATGGTTAATTCATTTTGTAAATTTTAGGTTACAGAATGGCTCTCGAGTGTGCCAGAGATACTTTGCTACAAAAGACCATGGACAACAAAGATAATACAGGTGAATCATTTTCCCTGTCTCATGGTTAGAAAGCATAATTTTTCAGTATTCATTAGAACCAGTTTATTTGAGCCATTATTTTCCTTGACAATATATATGTATTTTGCATTTGCATAGGATGTAGGATTTGATGTCATTGAGATTTTATTATGTTGGATTGGAGTAATGATCAATCTCATATAAATTCAAATTCACTTCCTCTTGCATCCCATGGATTCTCTCAGGAATATGCCATCATGCTCATCAATCACATGACAATATCCTTTTCCTTCTGCAGATAAGTTCAGAGCTGATCTCATGAATATTGCTATGACTACTCTTAGTTCAAAAATCCTTTCCCAAGACAAGGAGTACTTTGCTGAACTTGCAGTTGATGCTGTCTTGAGGCTTAAGGTATACAATAGTTTAGTGAAAGTTGGTTATCATTTATGTTGAACTCTGATATCTTTGTGTGTAGAATTTAACTCATGAAAAAGTATGGTTCATACTTCATAGTTACTCACTCATGTTTTTATTCGACGATGTTATAGCATTGACTGGTTTCTATCTGAATGGTGGCAGGGTAGCACGAATTTGGAATCTATTCAAATTCTGAAGAAACCTGGAGGATCTCTTAAGGACTCCTTTTTGGACGAAGGGTATTTATTTTTGGAAAATTTGTCAATTGGTTCTTTTGACCACACAACGCTGGCTTCATGCAAATTCTCTGACATAGCACCAAGTTCTCCTTTCTTTCTGTCAATTAATCAGTCCAACCTAAGAGCCCAATTCAATCAATTTCTGTTTTTTTAATCAATAATCTAACCGATTAGAATCAGTACTACATTTTCTAAAAAATCAATTGCTCATACCAGCCAAATAAAGTAGGAATTACTGATTTGACATTTTGGCTACTTAACTAGTCCTTAATCAGACCTATGCTAGTTTTTCTATGAATGGCATGTTCTTTCATTAATTATATTTTGGGAAAGTTTTTTATGACATGTGTTAATCTCGTCATTGATAGTCTTTAATCTAATAGTTTCTATTCAGTTAGTAGTTTCTAAGTAGTTCACCGGTTAACATGTGAGTACCATTTATTGAGTGTTCTTGCAGGCATCTATGTAATGGTTCCCAACATAAATGATCCTAATATCCTTTTTTTTATTTGCTTGTTTCTATCTATAGGTTCATTCTTGACAAGAAAATTGGCATTGGGCAGCCAAAACGCATTGAGAATGCCAAAATTTTGGTTGCAAACACTGCTATGGACACAGATAAAGTTAAGATATATGGAGCACGGGTCCGGGTGGATTCAATGTCAAAGGTTGCAGATATTGAAGCTGCAGAGAAGCAGAAAATGAGAGAGAAAGTCCAAAAGATCATAGCTCATGGAATCAACTGTTTCGTCAACAGGCAGTTAATCTATAACTTCCCTGAGGAACTCTTTGCTGATGCTGGCATACTTGCAATTGAGCATGCTGACTTTGAGGGAATTGAGCGGCTAGCTCTTGTTACTGGTGGCGAGATTGCATCAACTTTTGATAATCCAGAGTCTGTTAAGCTTGGTCACTGCAAGGTCATAGAAGAGATTATGATTGGGGAGGACAGGCTAATTCATTTCTCTGGGGTTGCGATGGGGCAGGCTTGCACCATTGTCCTAAGGGGGGCTAGGTATGTCTTGTTTTTAATTAATCATGTAGGACTACTTTTGCCCCATTTATGCTTTTTAACTTTTCATAAATTGAATATTTTCGCTTTTTCATCCCTGCAGTGAGCATGTGCTTGATGAGGCTGAGAGGTCCTTGCATGATGCCTTGTGTGTGCTGTCCCAGACAGTAAATGATACCCGTGTCTTGTTTGGAGGCGGATGGCCTGAGATGGTGATGGCCAAAGAAGTAGATGAACTTGCAAGGAAGACCCCTGGGAAGAGATCTCATGCTATTGATGCTTTCTCACGTGCTCTGCAAGCCATCCCAACAATCATAGCTGACAATGCTGGTTTGGATAGCGCTGAGTTGATCTCTCAGCTCCGAGCTGAGCACCACAAAGAGAACTGCACTGCTGGAATTGATGTCATCACAGGCACCGTAAGTTCACAAAGACAAACACTTTCCATTCATAACAAAATTATCTATTTACAGAATCTGATACAAGTCAAATTGCGTGGTCCACAGGTTGGGGACATGCAAAAGCTGGGGATTCAAGAGTCGTTCAAGGTGAAGCAGGCCATCCTTCTGTCTGCAACAGAGGCCGCGGAGATGATCCTCAGGGTCGATGAGATCATAACCTGTGCCCCGCGCAGAAGAGAGGATAGGATGTGATTAGACACGCTGTTTCTCTATGTTTCTCTATGTAGTGGAGATGCTTGGTACCCTGGTTTTGAGGGGTATTATTGTTCAGGGGCCTTCAAGTTGGTCAGATTTGAGTGTTTTTGGCCCCTAAGCAACTGGGACTTGTTATTTGGTTGAAACAATCAACCTGGGTTTGCGTTCTAGGTTCCCATGGTGTACCATTTGGTAGCGAAGTACGTTGTACGATATGCTTGTGCCATCTGCCTCTACATGTTTTTGTATTTTTTTCTCTTTTTTGACTGACTTAAGAATGAGCTCATCTTTGTTTCTGGGACGTGGTTGCTACTTCTGGAGTTTGTTGGTTCAGAGGATCAGGGTGCCAACTGACCTTCAACGGTCACGTGTTAGATGTCTTTAAATTCCTTTAATAATTGCTACAAAATAAATGTCATTCACTCGTACTACAAGGTAACTGCAATGTACTACAAGGTAACTGCAATACGAGTCTATGTTACTACTACTCGTGCATATACTTATCCCTGAATAAATTAACTTATTTATCCTAAATCAAACTTTTTAAAGTTTAATTAATTTTAAATAAAAGAGTACTACTTCCTTCATCCTAAATTATAAGACATTCTAAAAATTTTGAAGTCAGTTTTTTTTAAGTTTAACTAAATTTATATAATAAAATAATAATACTTATGACATCAACAAAGTATTATTGATTCTTTATTAGATATATTTTCATCGTATATCTATTTATGTTATAAATTTTTATGGTTTTTTCTATAATTTTGATTAAATTTAAATTTTTTTGACTCTCTAAGATTCTTAAAATGGCTTATAATTTAAGATGGAGAGAGTAATATCTTTGAAGTGTTCTATCTATACTAGTTTTATGTCACAAATATTAGTTTTTTTAAAAAATTTTGGTTAAATTTTAAAAAGTTTAATCTTACACCAGCTCAAGTTAACTTATTAGAGAATGATCGATTATTTATATCTCTTATAAAAACAAACTCTACTATCTTTCGATCTTTGCATACACGCTATCCATATGTCATACCCTACTAAGTGCCACAACATCTTCTGCACTAAATGCAATTACTATTTCCAGTCTAACAGCATGAGGCATTCATGTTGTATTAGTTGTTTGGCCGTCCTATTGTCCTATTATTTCATCTAATACACTATTAAGTCTTTGTTTATTTTTAAATTAGCTTACCAAGTTTGCAACCTCTCTCATACATGTAATGAAAAAAAACCTCTCTCATACATGTAATGAAAAAAAAAAAAAGCAACGCGCGGGATAATCTTATGGTAATATATGTCAAACAGCAACCTATCTTCCGTTCAGCTGCACACCACAGGCACAAAGCAAAAACTGCGCTACTCAGGCCGGCAGGCCGCGTGTGGTCGGTGGAGGAACCACCAGCAACCCGCACTGCACGCGGGCGGCGAGAGAGTCATCGGATCGGCGTCTCTAGCCTGTCCTGTGGTCTTTCAGGCGACGATCACGGAGCCGTGGAGGTGAAGCGAAGTGCGGCGGGGGCGCGTCCAGTTACCGGATCATTCAACAGGTAGAGCTTCTGTTCACCTGTTGCTCCATCTAAAGTATATAAGCCCGTCTGCCCGTGCATAGATTGTTCTTTGCAATCACAGTTCGCTGTTTGGACTTGTAATCCCATGATAATTTAGCTGCTGACTGGCGCACCAATATTGCCCATAAGGTGTTCGAGACAGTGCCTGAGTGAACACCAGTGAGCATTGGCGTTACCTTTGCGGCTTTGCCTGATAGATGCTCAGACAAAATGCCGAGGCAGCAAGATCCCTTGTATCGAAGACAAAATGGCAGCATAGTGGGTTAATATAATAATATGCAACATCCACATTCAAAGAGTTTGAAACATTTCAAACTGAAAAGTGCAAACAAAATGGGGAATTCCCTTTGATGGGCACTCGAAGTTGCTTGTTTTGTAACTATTTCGATTGGGATGCTCAAAACTGCAAGTCCAATCTGGCAATTTGTAGATTTATTTGCAATATATTCAGCATGCAGATCAACATGACATTTACATACTCATTTTGTTTGATGCATTTTACACATTAGCCTGTGTATTTTGCTGCATGATGTCTTGATGTTACTCAATGATACCTATTGTAATTCGGAGGTAGCGTATTAGCCACATATTTGTTTCAAGAACTGGTACAATCAGTGCTTGTCAATTGCCATTCATATTTTCCTAACCAAGCAGAAACTTGTCAAAGTGATCCATTCTCCTTAACAACAGCTGTAGAACAAATGATCGATGCAACACTTCTTTGAAAGCCAAGCTTTCCTCAAGTCCTCTCTTTTCTTTCCCTTGGAATGCAATGGGTTGGTTCAGATGTTATTTTGTGGATTTATTTTTGCAAACCGATTGATTGCTTTTAGAATTTTCGCTTGGTCTATAGCAAAATATGTTTAGTAAATGGCATCAGACTTAGCGTATTCTGATCGTTTCGTCATCGTTTTAGACTTCTGTTGTTAAAGACAAGTTCTGTTCTTCAGTATTCCCAGTGAAGGTGAGACTGTTGTCAAATCCAGCAGAGAAGCCTAATCTGTGCACCAAAGAAGCTCTGGATAGGGATGGCATTTCGGCAGGCATTGGGATGGTCAGAAGGGGAGGTGATGCGGCCTGAGTCAAAGCCTTGCTCGCGGTTGATGAGTCAGACTGCTGGCATCTTCTCCACTGGTGGCGCCGTTGCTTTCTGGGTGCTCTGCCGCCTTCATTACGGTCACGATTCTGATCTATCTAATCTCCTGCTTTTAAGTATTTTTGTTCTGCCATCCTATGCATCGTACAAGTCACTATAGCTTGTCTGTTGTTTCAGTGTTTTCGAGTGATTCAGAGGTGAAACTTTCATGCTCAGCCTGACCCATGCATGTATTGTACAGGTCCGAAAATAACAGTCCCAAGGAGCCTCAGGTGGGCGTCATGCGGAGCAATCACAATGAGCTCAACATCAGCCCTGCTTGTGCGGTTCTTCAGCCCGGAGTGCGAACCTCAGAATGTCGCTGCTTACGACAAACCTGAACGCAAGACTGAATAGCATCACCAGAATTCACGCCGCTGCCACTCACCCTATCAAATTGAACTTGTGGTTTGTTGATTCAGTCGAGTATTTGTGCATCATATGTTCGTCACTCTATGCAGACCACCATGATTTATGTTCTAGAACTAGCAAATCTGTGTGGATCATTTTTGGCTTGATAATATTCTGTTGTTTTGAGAGGAAAAAAAAAAAAGAAATACTCCAATTAGAGATGTGCAGATTTGATATCGCGACTGCTAAACCGAATCCGAGTCCAAGAGAGAGGAGACCCCACTGTTTCCTGTACGTATGTATTGATCGAATTAGATTCGGGCTTGCAGTACCACTCGAGTCCGTTTCCAACTGTGCACGCCTTGATTTCTCTCGTCCCCTTCACGTAATCACGTAGCCACAGGCTTTCAAGTTTCAACGTACTTGCAGCGCGTTTCTCGAGCGCCAGAACGAATCTGCAAGCCGCCTGATTGTCAGGCGAGCAGCATGTGCTGGCGAACGATGTGGTGCCTGCCCCTACCCGGCCCGGCGCCGCCGCTGCGCGCGGACTGCGCCGACGACGACGGCTACGAGGAGCTGCCGGTGTCACTGCCGCCGTATGTCCCGCGGGGCCTTTCCAGGGACGACGCGCCGAGCGCAGGAGGAGAGCCTACGTCGTTCGCGGTTGAGCAGGCGGTGGCACTGGCGCCACCGTCCAACGGCGGCGGCTTCGGCATCGGAGGAGGGGCGTGGCTCGCGTTGGTCTGCGCCTCGTCCGTCTCCGCGAACATGGCCGGTCCTTTCCGGTCGTAGGATACGTCTATCCGGGTCGTAGGTGTAGCGGTTTAATTTGCAAGTCTTGTCAGGTGTTGTTTTTTTGAGAATTCTGTCAGGTGTTGTTAGATTACTCAATTCACCGTCTGTCGCTACAATTGACCTAACTCGGGCCGGTTTGCTAGAAAAAACCAGGCCAGTTTTTTACTTTGTTAAATTGCAGAATGAGCTGTCTGTGATTTTCTCGATCTAAGAGAGAAGATATCTTCTTAAACCAAAATATCCAGAATAGCTACGGTAGATTGTGGTTTTTTTTTTCTGAGCGAAATTCATTATTACGTTTCTTTTGTTGAGATGATCAAAATGTATATATAAAATATCTAATTTAGAGTTTTTTCATTACGGTTTTAGAAAGATGACACTTGCAAAATAGCCATGTTGCATTGGTTTTGACCGTCCTATAAATTTATAAGAATTTTGATTTATAAGGGGCTAAGTACAACCGTCCTATAAATATAAAGGATCACTGCCAATCGAGATCATCCAATCATTAAAAAAATAAAAAAAATTAATGTACAGTGATATTACCCTTATTCTCCTTCCAAACTCCTTTTTTATAAGCCCTTAGGCGAGCTTTATCGATTGAAGATAGTTACATCATTTTGGATAATAAATGGACAATGAAATTAGGGGGATCATGTCCCAAATACAACTAACTTTTGTAATCATAGCTTGCCTAGCAACTTCATGTGCCACTTGATTATTATCCTTGCTTAAGTGCTCAATTGAAATCTCTTGGAACCCATTCCAAACTACTCCTTCTAAACTCTAACTTGTTCTTCCTTGGTCTACATGGCGACTAAAGGCGTTCTAGTGGCCCACCAATGCCAGAAAACCCAAAACTAGACTAACCGATTTCTCAAATGACGTGATTTTCTTAAAGGAAAATCCAAATGAGTCATGATTTTCTTAAAGGAAAATCCACAATATAGAAGTAAGTTGTGATAATCCCCAAAATTCCTCACGTATACCTAGGTTGGCTAGGTCTCAAGTGAATATAAAGTTTCAAGGTTTCATATTAGTAGTACAATAATTCATCATGTGCTCAGTTGAGAGCATAAAATGGATCGACCAAACCTGTGTCCAATTAGTAAGTTGATCATTTTGATACGTCTATTATCCAAGACTAACAAAATATGGTCAACCGGGTAATTGGTCAGTTGAGGTGGCCAGTCCTTCCCAGGACTAAGTTTTCGGCAGCCAACCAATTAAATGCAAAAATTATGTATGTTTCGGAGGACCACATCTAATCCATGTGATATGTGGTTTTGCTAGGTTTTTGCTTACGAACGGGTTTTTGCTTAGAAACAGTTTAAATTATCAAAATATATCTATATGGGATCTTGTTTTGAAGAGTTTATTGCGAGGAATACCATGATGCAATTGGATTTTAATTAAGATATTTAGTTTAGGTGCTATGAATTTTTTTCTATTTCAAAAGAAAAGGCTAGTGAGAGATAAATTTCGACCAATCAGAACCTAGAGAATTAGTTAGTGGGGGTTAGGATTATAGGAGTTATAGATTACATCTAACGAAACCACGCGACAAAAAGAGGACCAAACTTCACTTGGCCTGTCGCAGAGGAGAACTTCCTGAGCAAGAATCAATCTCAGCGGACATGGCCCTATGGCAGCCCTACCGTAGTCTCATGGCAAGAGTCGTCAGAAGATTGACGACCACAGCGTTGTTGGCAGCTCCCATGGGTACGCCGGCCCTGCGTACTTGTTCCTCTCTCATGTCCGCGGTCGACCTCCATCGTCTCGAGCGAGACGGAGAAGAGCCATGTCTTCTCCCGTGGTGTCAAGAGGACGTACGCGTCGTGCGCGTCCACAATAATAGCCTCATCCTGGAAATAGGAGTCCTCAAGGCCGGGCAGCCCGCGTGTGGCTTCCCGCAGCCGCACCAGACCCTCGACCGCCCACTCATGGCTGCCATGTATGCGAACAAAGACCTTGAGGAGGTCGTTGTCTATCAAGCGGACGACATGCAGCGCGCCGTCATGGCGGCTAATGACCCGGAAGCTGCATCTTTGGCACGATCCGAGCATGATCTCTGGCAGCGTGACCGTCGAGAACTCGGCAGTTGCCTCGTCAAGAACAAGCGCCGTGCCGGTGTCTTGGATACCCCAATAGAGAGCGCCATGTGCGCGGCCTGCGAAGTAGAAGGACTTGACCGAGCTCGGAATGCTGATCGGCTCCTCGCTGCTCCAGGCCTTCTTCACGAGGTGCCAATCGCTTCCTTCTAAAGAGAAGACGCTGCTCCACGCTCCCTACTTTACCTCGCTCCCCATGGAGAACACGTGGGCCACCGGCACTCCATGGCCGGAAATGCAGGAGTGGGGCCGGAGCAGAGCGGCCATAACTCTGAAGTTGGACAAACTGATGTTGTGGCCGCCGCCGCCGTCTGCTGCCGGCTGATTGGTTTGGTCGCCGTGGAGCAGGAACAGGCCGAGGAACTGGTGGCCTTCATCCATGTCTTCCGGCCGGCAAGGTACTGCCTTGTATTGCCGCTTCAACGGGTCGCACACGAGGAACCCAGGATTGTGGCGGCGGCTCCCAGCTGCAGTCCGCTCGTTCAACATGCTGGGGAGCTGGACGCCTCAGTAGAGAAGGATGAGGCTGCCACGGCTGTCTGCCATCTCCCAGCCACCATTGGTGCCGCCCGGGAGAAAGTTGAGGGGGAAACGGAAGCCGCGGGTCATCGGTGACGACGGGACGAATATGTGGTTGCAGCCGTCTAGAGGTGATTCATAATCAGAATTGCTATCTAGTAACCGGTTGTTTTGGCCATCTCGGGCAACTGGTTGTTCGGAGAATTTATGTATCTACATTTATTTGCATTCCATAGCAAAATATTCCATAGCAAAATATTTTGAATTGTATTCGATAGAAACAATTTGAAATATTTGCCATTTATGGTCTTTTTGTTATTTGCATTCCATAGAAAGAATTTGAAATATTTGAAATATTTGGCATTTATGGTCTTTTTGTTATTTGCATTCCATAGAAAGAATTTGAATTATTTGAAATATTTTGGCTTTGGTTTTTGTTTTTGCCAATTTCTTTTTATATTTTTCATCCAGTGTTGCAATTACATTGCCTTTGTATTATATTTATACTGGGGTTTTGCAGTTCTTATATAGATTTGTTCAATGTAAATTTTATGTTTGGTTGGTGTAAATTTACAACACTTATGGTGTAATTTTTTTATTTCAGTATTAGTGTAACTTTTGCCTCCTCAGATTTGTAACTGGTATATGTGTTGAATTTTTGTATTGTCTGTTCTTATTTTTGTTGTGATTTTGTGAGCTTCATGTGTTTATTTTTGTCATTTGAAATTCGGTTGTTTCAAGTAGATTTAGCAACCATTTTTTGTTGGTTTCAAAATCTGGTTGTCTTGGACCTTTGCAACAACCGGTTGGTAGAATGCCCTAAAACAGCCGTTTGTTGAGTAGACAGACCCTTCATAATTGGGGTCGACCGTATGATAGTGACTTCCGATCATCGGCTTTGGTCCCGGTGGGGCGGATGCCATTGCCTTTGGATCTAGATGTCCGGCCGGCCCCGCCAATGCTGTCTATCGTCTGTTTTTTTGCGTGTTGAAGTCTGAGTTACAATGAGGCGGCGGCGTCATCTGCTTCTAATAATAATATGGATATCGTGTTGTATACGTATTGGACTTAGATATTTGAATTGGATGGGTCTCCTAATCCTATACAGATCTCGATAGACGTCGTGCTTACGAGTCACCTATATAACCACCTAATTGAAACGACCCGAGATTTCCTCAAAGGGAAATCCACAGATTACATCGAGTACAGTTGATACCACAGTTCATACATCGTGAAAGGTACAAATTACAGAATATTACAACACTTCTAATACGCCTAGATACATTGTATCCTAGCGATAAAAGCACACGGGTCAACATCAGAGCAGACGTAGTGCCATACTGAGTGAAGGCTCCTTCTTCACGGAGGTCATCAGAGTTGGGGTAGAGTGTCAGCGGGCATCGACTTGATCTTCTTAACCAAACTTGAGTGTAGGAACGAGACCACCTAATCCTTCCAGCTCCATTATCGCCGTCGTCGTCCTCAGGTACCAGACCTGCTCAACTCTATCAGTACGATTTGTACTGGCCACTGGCTCCCACCCTATGCTTTGCTTTGCTATGTGGTAAGTGGAATGCAAGGGTAGAGAAAAAGGCCTATATTTGGCTGTAGTTTTTCTATACCAATTCATAATATAAATATAATATGGTTCATCAAGTTTTTAACCCATCTCATCCACACGTCCGTCATCCCACCCATATCCACATCTACATCCACACATCTCACCACACTCTCACTCTCTAGTCGGCAAGGAAGACTCCCGCTCCTCCTTGCCTCAACGGCCTAAGCCGGAATCCACCAACACTCAGGGGGAGAAAAGAGAAGGACACCTCTCACTAGCCATGTGAAGCGTAAATCATAGGAATGTCCATGACCGTGGACACGGCTATACGTATAGATTGATCAACTCTGCAGAGTGTGTACACCTCGAACCACAAGATCACCATCATCGGCATGTGCACTGCCTAGGCTGATACCGAGCCACCGCCTAACTAGCCCAATGCCACCCTACCACTTAGCTCTGGGGCACCCCGGAGATCCACCGGCACGCTGAGACTGTGAGGCGTGGTACAGGATCCCAAGAGGGTACCACGTTGTCTCAGGAAGGTGTGGGTCTCAGCACCCGTACCTCCCTACACTATCACCTATCAACCTAGTAGTAATGGCAGGGGGCCAGCTAGTCGTCAAGTCGTTTTCCGCCCATCAGAAACGAGTGGTGTGTACGAAAAGGGTCCTATGACCCGGTTCTCAAGACATACCAGTCCTTAGGGTTGACTAGACAGGACATCTTCTCCTTGGGGCCCGATGCCCCGTGCCTCGACGGCACCTCCTGTTTCGGAGACTCATCCCACAAAGACACTCCTCTCCGGAACCTTCTCACATCACATGTACCCGCCACAGATACTCTCTCTCACATAGGGAGTGCCCAGATCACACTCCCCGGCAAGACTTGTCCCCTGACTCGTCGTAGATTCTGCCTAGTCGACACAACCCTTACCACACACCCAAGACACACGCCAAGATCTCTCCCAAGTTATCCCCAGTTATCCAGTTTATGGCACCACGTGCCTTAGCCACACACAAGTATGTATGAGTAAAGTGTAAGTGTGTAGCAAGTATCATGAAGTAGGCGAGCGTCTATCCTAGCAGCGGGTGTGCAGGAACAAGGTTGCGTCAAGGTAATGGCTTATCAAGCAATCTACCATGCATCCTATCACAGTTCATTTGCATAAAGTAAAGCGCTAGCAGCTACATATTGTATGTCTAATAGGATTCTACGAGGTTGGGTGGGACGTGGCACCTGTTTATAGCAATCCATAGTCATCCACATCTGGTTGCTCTTTGCTTCTCCTCCTCCCAGCGGACCTCCGGTCTATCCATCGTCACCGTGATGCAACTACCTCGATATAGCGACAAACAAGGCAAAAGAGCAATCAATCCCTAACCAAAATCCAGTACTCCCAAAAAGGCAACGAGATACAGAAGGAACCAGATAACTCCGAATAAACACTGAAAAGACTTAGCCCTCGCGGAGGGTGTCCGATCCTCGGGCCCAAATAAATAGAAGTGGTTGTCTGCCAAGCACAAGCCCGGATCACGACCATGGTATAGCCAGTACTTCCTGGGTCGATCGTGTCGACCTGTACGGCTTCAAAAGAAGGGGCCTTGATCCTAACTTAACTTAACCAAACACCACGGTTGCGACCTTCCGATCCGGACGTCATGGAAATTGGCGAGGACCGGAGGGTCACAAGCAGGAGAGAAAAAGGGAAATAGGAATAGCAGGGTTTGACCCTTGCGGCCTTTAACCCGCAAGTCACAACTTCTATATAGGATTCGAGTAAGAACGATTAACACAAAATAAAGGAATTGTGACTTGGTTCCGAGGCTCTTTGGCTTACCCGTCATGGTAGCGACAGTAGCAAAAGAGATTAGAACACGAGCAACAGCGGAGCGGCTACAGGCCCCCTCGACCCACACGACACAACAACGTCGGGAGCCGAGAAGCGAGTAGCACAACAGGGGAGAGAGAAAGAGAGTTAGCTAGGCATGTCCATGTCATGGTCTCGATCACATCCTCGACGAGGATGGTTTTTCGAACGGTTGATCGGGTCGACTCGCATGGGTTCGAGAACACGACATAGACCATAGCTTTGCTATCTAGAAGAGATAGTCCGGCCTTTGATCCAATCGTCATGGCTAAGACGGGATCGAACAGAACGGCTAGCGGGGAAAAATAAAGGGTAGAAAAGAGAGGGAGCGGTGGTCTACCCCTTCCAATGCACATGCCACGGCAAAAGGCGAGGCATCGGAGAGGAGCGATGCACGAGAGACCAAGGTGCCTAAACCACTTGTAGGGTACCTCGACCAAGGTGCACCAAATGCACTAAGGCATTCCCCGAGTCGGCGGTGCGGTTGTCACCGCGAGATCCTTAGGAATGCTACGGTCTAAGCTGGGTACAAACATACAAAGAGAGGAGAGGCGGGATTCACCTTCCTTTGATCCAATCGCCATTGCAATCGACGGGAACCAGAGGAATGAATCAGGATAGCAAGAGCAATAAAAGAACACCGTCAAGCACAAAAATCAAAGAAGGGGCTTGGGTCCCACGGCGCCTCGATCTACATGACATAGTAACGGTCACGGATCGAAGGATCCGAAACAAGATGACTCGATCCTCGCCTTACTGGATTAGTGAGAATCGAAGGAATAATAGTAGAGGATGGTTCCGCACTCTTCCCAGCCTACCCGTCATGGCAAAGAACGGTGGTCAGAAGAAAGAGACGAAAGTCTCGCATGGTTCCACAATCCACGCCAACTCGTAGGGCACCACGACCTCCGTGCAACTAAAGCGGCAAGAGCTACTCCTCAGGTTCGTAGCGACGCGGTTGTCATCGCGTGAACTGAGGAACGCTCCGGTCTAGATGGTGCAAGCATACGAGGTGGCGAGGGAAGAGTAAGAGAAGAAAAGAGGAAAGAAAACGAAAAAGAGGTAGAGCCCAATGGTCATGGCGAGCCAACTCGCGACCACAAGCTATACCTAAACAAGTCGGCTCTCGTTGGTTCCACGACAGTCGTTTTCCCGATTCGCATCCCACTGGACTAGGTCATAGGGGCTCGAAGGGTGCGGGTAAACCGCATCGTGTCGAGTCCCCGACGACCACGTCCTAGGGTCGAATAGGATTGCTACGATCGTAGAACTACGGAGCTGTCTAAAACACGAGAGAAAGGAGCCCGTTCGGCGTCACGACCATCGCGAGACGAACCCGCGATCGCACGTTCGAACGTGTCGCTCTCTCAGCCGGCTCGAAGGCTCGGTCCTCAGACAAACACCACATGACACACAAGAGGCAACAACAGAACACAGGAACTAAACCGACATAATCACCACAGGCAGAGTACACATATCCATAGCATAAGAGGTATAGACCGGCGCGAAGGCACGGCACAGGCATATAGAGATGAAAGTGAGAGCTTTGCCGACGTCGAAGACGGCGTCGGCAGGGGTTCCAAGGGCTCGACCTGGTCGATGGGGTGGCGACACTGGCAGTGGAGCATCCGGAGGTAGCAGGAGGCTTGTGGCCAGCTGCGGCCCACTGTAGCCATGTTTGGCCAGCTCTGGCCAGCCGTGGCAACCTCTAGCCAGCTGCGGCCTGCTGCTGGCCAGCAGTGGCTGGCTGCGGCTGGCCGGGGCTGGCTACTGCTGGCTGCGACTAGCCATGGCTGGCCAGGGCCTGCTGATGGATGGCCGGTGGGGCTAGGCGTGGCCGGGAGGTGGTCGAAGCGTCGGCGGATTGGTGCTGTAAGGCCACAGCTTCGCTGCGGAGGTGTAAACAACGGCACGAAGGCCGGTCTCCGTCAAGGCACGCACTGCAGCGCAGATAGGTGGAAGCTTGGGCTTTGGGGAGGCTCACCGTCGTGGCAGGTGTGCTCCGGTGAGGCGGAGGGTGCTGCTGGTGCTTGTCCAAAGTGCAGCAGCCGTGGCGCGCCGTCCCCGTAGTAGTGTTCATCGGCCCTCGACGCGGCGTGCAAGTAGCCGGGCGCGGGGGGTGGAGGTCGACGGCGTGGGACGGGGGGCCAGCCATCGGGTAGCCGCAGAAGGCCCGCCCGACACGGCGAGGGCATGGCCGGCCGGAGTCGAGGCGTAACGCCGGCGCCCGGTGAACACCGCCGCGCCTTGGCGATTGTGGTGGCAGAGCGCAGGCCCGAGGCGGCCCAACGCGCACGGTAGGTGCGTTGTTCCGCCGTAGCGTGAGTAGGGCCGACGCGGCATGCCGGGAGCCGTGCCGCGCCATGGGCCGGGATCGCGGCAGCAGGCAGCGGCCGACGCGGGCGACAGTAGTCGCTGCGACATGGCGAGACGGTGGCGGCCACGGCCAGCACGCGCTGCTGGCTGGGGACGCGGTGGCCGTGGTAAAAGGCGCAGCCGCGATGGGCGGCGCCGAGGCGCACGAGGTGGTGCGTGGTTGGGGTGCAACGGGGACGCTGCTCGCGCACCACGACGAAGCCGGGGCGGCGGCGCTGCTCGCCACGAGGCGTGAGGAGCGCTGCTGGGCGAGGTGAGCAAGAGGGAGAAGAGGGGTGAGCGGTGGCGGCCGAGGAGCGGGCAGTGGCCGCAGCTTTCGGGCCAAGGTGGAAGGGAGACAGGCAAGAAGAGAAGGAAGACGCACGACGGCGGCGGGCCGTTTTATAGGCGCGGCGCGGCGGGGTTTAGGGGTGGGGGCCGACATCTCCGCGCGTCCGTGCCACGGATGGGATGCGTGGCGCCCATCCCGTGGCGCCAGACGGACGCCGAGGCGTGGGCAGGGCGAAGCGGCCAAGCGCGGGGCGGGCGGCCGCCTCCGGGAGCGCCCCCCTTAGGGTTCCAGAGGCAGCGTGGAGTGGGGCCAAGCCGGGCCGTCGTGGGCCGCAGAAGGGGGGGGACCGAGCCGGGCTCGGCCTGTTTGGGACGGCAGGAGCCGGTTGGGCTGCCGGGCCAGCGAGTTGGGCCGCCAGGCGTGAATAGGGAAAAGAAAAAGAGGCGGAAGGAAGGGGGAGAAGGGCAGGCCGGGGAGGCCGAGCTGGCTGGGAAGGGAGAGGGAGGAGGCCCGGCTGGGCAATGGCCGGGGCGATTTGAGGCCCAAGGAAAAGAAAGGGCCTCCCCATTTTTACTAAGGGAATTTAGGTGAAGTTTTAGAAGGGAGATGGGAGATTTTGCCCAAGATAGAGGAAGAGATCTCCCTATATTTTGTCAATGAATTTAGAAAAATATCTTTAGAAAGAATTGAGAGAATGCCGGTGGAATGGTAAAGGATTTTCCTTGGGTGACTAGAAGGGTTTTGTGTGGCATTCGAAAAGAGGTTTTGGATGAATTTTAATGTGGGAGGGAAAACAGAGGTAGAATCCAAAAGGGATTGAGAGGTAAGACTGCTATGGATTGCTCTCCAAACTCTACATGAAACTTAGAACTCAGGACCAACATAAGAACACGAGCACTCTCCTACAGGCAACTCTACATGAATGCAACAATTCACGGGCAAACTCTTATATTGGCTTACGTTTGACCTATTGCTACATGATTCACACGTTTGCAGGAAAAAGTTTTAAAAAGTTTAGATTTTTGGTGCTTGGTAAAACCCGGGATGTTACACTAATACAACTGGCCCTGTTTGGTATGGCTTCTCCGTTGGCTTCAGGAGCCGTTTGGAGCTATTTTACCTAGTGACTGGCAGGACTAAATGACTATGGATGGAGTCCCAGATTGGGCACCAAGGGGTGCACCAAATGCTAGAGTTGCCTGGATTTGAATGATAGTATTCTGTGCAAGAGTATGTTTGACCTGAAGGATACACCAAAAACCGATTTAGCAGGAGAATTGCTCAAAGTCCAAAAGGAGGAGTTTGGATAATATTTGGCTTTGATTACTGCAGAGAGGAAGGGATCTTGGTCAGTAGCGATGGACCAAGCAGCTTTGAGGATATGGCTGCGATTGACATGATAGAGATCCCTAATCCTGAGACCACCATTTTCCTTTGGCCGCCAAATATCTTCCCAGGATCTGAAATGAAAAGGGGAGGAGGAGCTGTCTTCCTGCACCCCAGCTCACCAAAACCTCCTAATAATAGAAGTGATTTTAGCAATGAAAGATTTGGAGAAGAGGACAATGGACATGTAATAGATAGGAATGGAAGCAAGGACCGAGTTAGTGTAAGTAAGTCGGCCAGCATGGTTTAGTTTGTTTGCCCTCATAGTAGTTAGTTTAGCTCTAAATTTGTTGAGGATGAATTCATAAGCTTTGGCATGATCTTTATGGCTGAAAATCAAAGGATGACCAATATGGATACTGCTGGGATTCAGGTCAGGCACCGGGAAGACTAATTTCACCATATTCTTCGAATGGCTGTCCACATTTTTGCTAAAAAGAATTGCAGATTTGGAAAGATTGGGAGTTTGGCCCGAGGCATCACAAAAGGACTGCAGAGTGTTTTGAATAGTGAGTGCTTCAGCTTGACAGGCATGACGACAAATGAGTAAACCGTCTGCAAAAAGCAAGGAGTGGATTTTTGGACAGTTTGGGCCAAGGCTGATGCCCTGAATGTTGTTGGAAGTTTGAACTTTGAACAAGAAGAGGAAATCTGCTGCGGAAACACAGAAGAAGCAGCAAAAGCTTGTCTAGCTAATAGATGCGCTGTATAATTTAAAGATCTATGTATCTTGGAACAACTGGACTAAATTTTTCAGATGCAGGTCTTGGGATGGCCATGTTCAGTCTAGGTGTGTGCTAATTTCTGATACTGTGGTGCTTATCTGATGTCTATCATCTCAGATTTAAGCATTCAAATTCTGAGATACTAATACTAAATCAGGTTCAGGTACTTCTTTTATCCCTTATATAATTGTGCTGTTTAGATCACTTTCTTATATAACTGTGCTGTAGTACTTGCCATCTGAATATTTGATTGCTATCTAGACTACAATATTGGTTTTACCTTCTCTTCCATGGACAATTACATTTGTTGGGTTCTGAAAGCTCTTTTACTTTCCTGTATGTAGTCAGGTGATATCCATAAAGAGGTGGAGACTCATAACAGAATGCTATGATGAGCAGGAACGATGAGGAGCCTCCAAATACTTTAAGGGCCCGTTTGGCTCCTCGGAATTTCAAAATTGAATTCATTGTATAAACTATAGTTGTGGAAGAAAAATCTATAAAACCACCTACAACTTTAGTTAAGTTGGGGAAGAAGAATCCATAGAATCTATTTTCCACCTCTCACCCTATGAATTTGAGATAGGCTTATATGTAAACTTTAAAAAGTTGTGAAATTTTAAATTTTTCTTCCACAACTACAGTTTATACTATGAATTCAATTCTGGAAATTCCGGGAAGCCAGACGGGCCCTAAGTGTTTTAGTCATGTGTTTGATTATTTGTCATCTGAAAACTAGAGTGTAGAGTGAGTAGAGTTGCCATGTTTTGGATATGTGTTATCTGAATATAGTGTCATTCTTGATTTGAGTTCACAACCCTCTAAATTGTACATGCTGTCACGTGATATGCATATCCATTAAATGTTGTTAGTGTGAATTGAGCATAGTTGTGATCCATTTTGTATCGAGGATCTTGTAGGCGACCCCTCGTCTGTGAGTTGAACATGCCCAAAAGGTTGCAATTATATATAATATATCATTTATATTCATGATTTTTTTTAAAATATTGTAATCATGTTCATCTTATTTAAACTTAATCCATTATATACCGAATAGCCAGACAATGACAGCTTGCTGAGGACCTCTTGTCCATGGGTTTTATGACTTGTCTGTCTGAATGTCAGATTAGAGACTTCAACAGACAACTCTCCATCTATGGGTTGTATATGCCCTAAACCTCCCGGTATACTTCCGTCGAGTCTTCTTTGGCTCTTGCTGGGGGACATCTCAGCACAATTTTTGGAGCACTGGAGAGTCGACGCCGCATCGTCCATCTGAATTGGGCGCGATGTTTCGCAGCCGTCCGATGAGTGATCAACACCCATGATTGTGTTCGATTGAGACAACTTCAGCGCCTGAGGACTCCCTAGGCGGGCCTCCTCGGCTCCTCGGCTTCCTTTACTTTGCATGTGTGAAAAAATATGAATTAGAAAAAAATAGAAGCAACTTATAATTTAGAACAGAGAGAAGATAACCTATATTTCTGATTTCTTTTAACAACTTTGTTATAAAACTTACATTCACTAGTTCATAACAACTTATAGATAATTTTATACACACTTACTATTTAACTTACAAAATGTTTATTTACTTGTATGTGTAATTTGTGTGATCGATATTTTGGTGTATAGAAGGACAACAAGAGGTTAATTCCAGGGGCACTTTTTGAAAAATTTGCTTGACCATTTTAATATCTCATTCACCTTTAAATTATTTATTTATTATTTATAAGCATGTATTTGTCACAAGGATTCACCAAGGGTAGTATTAGGTGGAAACGGCTCTATTGGATAGGTAAGTTGGTCATTAAACACCTACTACTTGTCTCTAATTAGAATTATAGGATTATTGCGATCTGTATTCGTTATCCTATCCAAAATATTGAGATAATAATTCTCTCCTGTCTCACAATAGTAGACATTTTAAGATCTATTACAATGGTCAAGGTAAAAGAAAAATCTTAGTACTCCTGAAAATAGAGATAGAGATGTATTAAGAAAAAAAGGTGTACTTATTGGGAGAAGAGAAAGAGAAGTGAGAATGATTTTTCCCCGACAAAATTTGAATGCAGTTACTTTGGGAGGATATAGAGGGAGTAGATAATTCTAGCTGATAAATATTAATAATCTAATAATAGAATCAAAATAGGCTTTGCTATACGATTTTTATTTATGTGATGAAAGTCATGTGTGGGCCTTGCCGGTCCCACTCTCCGCTTCCCCATCCGGTCCTTGCGCAAGCTCTAGCCCACGTGATAAAAGTCTAGAGCCGCCGCCGCGCATGTAGCAAACAATGGCGGACGCCGCCGAGCTCGTGCGCCTCCTCTGCCGCCGGGCCCCGCCGCGGCCGTCGGTTCCGCAGAGCTCCGTATATCCACAGCAGCCACAGGGCCTGCTCAGAGCTCTCCCCCGCATCCGCCCTCCCATCTGTCTCCGGTGCCGCGCGCTCGACGCCAGTAGGCCGGTTGCGGTGGAGGGGGAGCGGGACGAGGAGGACGGGCTCGAGGACGAGGAGGAGTCCTACTTCTCAGTCACCTCGTCGGGGCTCTCGGATGTGGACTACCTTGGGGAGAGCACCAGGGGTGATTTGAACGTGCGGAGGGAGCGCCTCGAGGCGCTTGGTGAGCTCTGGATCTCCTTAATTTTGAGTTCATGCGGGTAAACGATGTTCGTGGGTGATACTATACTACTGCGCAAATTTATAAAGTAATACAATTGTGAGACAAAAGCATGGGCCACTATATTCTCACGTGGTTGTAAGTAGACGGCTTCTTTCCTAATGGCTACTTGGAATATGCTGCAACATCATCAAAATTGGATCATAATAACTTTGTAATTTCTCATAGCTGCTTTTAACTTTTAGGTGGGAACGGCAAATCAACTTTGCATGGTCCTATTGAGGAGGTAGCTTGGAAAGAAGCGGGAGAAGCTGAAACATTGCTTCATGACTTGGGAATCGCAGTAAGGTTCTATCCTTTTAGCATTACTATCTTGTCCTTGTTGGTGTTCGGTATGCATTTTCTGTTTCTATTCATGTTCCCTGTGCAGAACTGATTGATGTTGTCACCAATGCATGTTTAGTTATCGCGTCAAAAAAATGCATGTTTAGTTACCAGTAACCTATACAACTGCGTTATGTTGTGAAATTTAGACAAAAGATTATAACTATCCACTTAAGGAATAAGGGCTCAGTAGTAGCAATTTTTTTTTTTACCTCCACTCTGTTACACACTTATTTCTTTAAATGTCATTACCACTAGAATTCCACGAGCCAGAGATGTTTGAGCACTCATGTGTTTAGAATTTAGTCGACTAAGAGTCAGTTGTCACGTGTAAGAATAAGTCACTCCTCTTCGTGCCTGGTGTGACCTCTACTTGTAGGCATTTATAGTTTCTGGCAGACGAAAATCGAAGTGTTGGCTTGTAGCGGATGCAGTCATTACGATCCCTGACAGTAAATTGTGGTGATGGTCTCACAATTTCGTGTTCAGCCAAATTCATGACCTTTATTTTTATCGAAATTTCTAATGTGGCGGTTGAGGTTTATGATTTTTGACCATCAAGTAATGGCAAAAAGATATGGTTATCGAAAACCTGTGAAGCATCAACGACCTTTTTTTGTTCTTGGCAGAAGCGAATGAGGGTTCTCTTATTGGTGAAAGGAAAATTTTCTCTTGCATTGACCTTTAAGTTTTCAAAGTCATTAGATGTATCCAATGCTTTGAAATTGTTTTAGGGCCTTTTTTTTGTTGGGAAAGGACTCAAACAAAACTATTTGGTTTTTGACTATTTTGAGATTTACTGTAAAATGCTTGTAAAAAGGCACTAATGTAATCACAAGCAAAAAAATCAAGCGTGTGTGGGTATGTGTTGTAAGGGTTCTGGGTCCTCTTTCTTCTTAATACAAAGATACGCAGCTCTCCTGCGTGTTCGAGATAAAAAAAAAAGATTTACTACAAAATGCATCCCAAGATAACTGTTGTCAAATGGTTTGATAATTTTTTTGCATGATAGTTCTTGACAAGGCGTTCCCTTTATCAGGAGACATGCCTTTCTAGCAAAAAAGCTCCAACATTCAGTGGAATATAACTTTAATGAATACATTGGTCATGGAAATGCTAACACATTCAAAGGAAATGAGGGATAGACAAAAGCATTCTTTTGAAAGACAAGCTATAATCAAACTCGTTAATACTATTTTCATTGTAAATCAGAATTAATTTTGCAGTTGTATTCTATCTGTTAACATTCTGGCAGTTTGCTCTTGAACTTCCATTTTTGGTTGCCCCTTTGCCAATCATATCTTGTTTGAGTATCATCACGATGACAAAACCAGTCAGCCTTCCAAAAATAATACTAACATCAGTTTGCTAAAAATGCAGGCCCCGTTTTCAGTAAGACACTCTCCTCGCGGAATTTTCTGCACCAGGACACTAAATCTTCGATCTATCAGTGTGATTGGCTACGATATGGATTATACATTAATTCATTACAACGTGATGGTACGTCATGGCCCATTTTCTTGATTTGCCTATAAACTTTTCTGTTACCAGGGGGTTGCACTTTTAGAAAACTCTGCGCATGAGTGATCTAAATTTTCAAGTGCCAATTAAATTTGTTTTTCCTTTAATTTTTGGTACATAAAGTTCATGTCAGGGGTTAGTTGCTGTGAGTTTTCAATGTGTTTGTAATATAGATAATTTTAGATTTAAATATTTCCTCCAATCCCTATATTCCCATTAGTACACTGACTTAATTTCTATGCAAAGTACTTTTTCATGATGAATCTACCAACATCAGTCTTATGTTGTCAATGTATATGAATTTTAGCTATTGATGATCAAAGTTAAAACAATAGTTTGGCATAGGATAAAACCTAGGGCTTATATTTGGATTGGAGCTACTATAATTTTGCTCAATGCAAATATTATGGTAATCACATAACATTTCTGTAGGCCTGGGAAGGACGTGCATATGACTATGGGATGGACAACCTCAAGAGCATGGGTTTCCCAGTAGATGACCTTAAATTTGACCCTGACCTGGTAATGCCTGCTGTGCACTTCTTTCATAATACCTTGAAGCACATACATCACCTCTAGTGATAATTGCTGTGTCACAGGTCATAAGAGGTCTTATTATTGATAAAGAGAAGGGAAACTTGGTTAAAGCTGATCGATTTGGCTATGTTAAGAGGGCCATGCATGGTACCCAGATGCTTTCCACTCGTGCTGTGAGGTATAGTTAACACATTTCATCAAAGTTTCTGGGCTCCAGAGATGAGAACTCTAACTCATGTCTTTGAATAGTGAAATATATGGAAGAGAATTGGTGGACCTGCGGAAAGAAAGTCGATGGGAGTTCCTTAACACCCTTTTCTCTGTTTCAGAAGCTGTCATGTTCATGCAGGTTTTGTTACCTTTTCCTTTTATATGATATAGTCATTTCAATGTTTATGTGATGTGATGTCACTTGACATCTCAACTATTTAAGTCCATGTCCATCTTTCTCATTAGCGTACCCAGGGAGCTAATGGTTTCTCTGTTGATTTCCAAGTGACTGCGTTATATTTTCCAGAAGCTAAGTATTTGTCTAGATTAGCTAAAGACTTGGCATGAGTTGCAGAAATGGTACAAGTTCAGAACTCCATATGAGATACTATGCTAAGCAAGCCAGCTGAAATATTTTTGCAGTTTTGCTAGTAGTTTGGTGTTCTCTGCTCTTTCATCATTGAATAACCGCGCCTTTGCCTTCTAAGGACTTGGAGTTTGGACATATTTTACCTCACTGATTTGGAAAATAATTTAATTTATAGATGCAAGTATAGACATGTCTCTGGATGATCTAACAATCAGATTATGATCCTTCTGTTTATTACTAGTGGGATTTGTAGTAGCATCAAACAGAAGATGGTAATACATTGGCATTTGATTTGTCCTCGGCAGAATAAATCACAATTAGGAGCCCATCAAAGAAACATGATGCGTGCTCAGAAATCTGAATGTATTTATTCCAAATCAATACACATCAACATGATCAATCCTGTTTTGATTCATTCAGGGAGTAGTTGTAGTGTTTTTCACATGATTTTGTAGACATTCTAAATGATCTCTCACACTAAACATTTCTCAAGTTTGAACTGAATCTGGATATTGCTATTTTCTTCAGATGGTCGACAAGTTAGATCAGGGATTGGTGCCAGCTGAACTTGGGCCATTGGATTACAAAGGACTGTACAATGTAATGAGCACTTCTGTTTCCTTTTCATCTCTTTGAAGGGATTACATCAGCGTAGAGACCTGCTTTTACTATATTATTTAAAAATAAAGTAAAAAAATTAGTCTATACAGAAACAGAAAGAAAAAAAAGGCCCGCCCACCAAGCAATGTCTCTTCTGACTTGTGTAACTTTTGTCCTTGTCCACTTTTGCTATGTATTAAATGTTGCCCAGTAAAGTCCCGATGGCAGCTTAGCCATGGGCTGCTTGGATTGAATTGGAATTGCAAAAGTTTGATACATAGGTCTAGTGACCTTGCCCTCCTTCTTATACACTTCAGGGGCAGCACTTTGCTTAGCCCCTACTCCATCCGCTCACAGGCGGTTTCTCTCCTTCCCCCCTAGACCAAGGACTGCCTAGTAAAATGACAGCCACTTCAAAAAAGAAAGAGAAGACTAGCAAATAAGTCCTAGGATACAAGCAATAGGCTTAACTATCAATCTCCCCCTAAGCCTAATGCTAGTTGATCTGCTCCAGACCTATTCTTCTCCTCATCTCCCCGAAAAACTTGGCCTTGCCAGGGACTTGGTGAGTATGTTGATTTAGTAGGAATGTGGCTGGCCTTGATGCTCCCTTCTTCCGACAATGAAGTGATATTTGATCCCCGATATGCTTTTCTATCCGGGGTTCTTGGCCTGGCCCAGAGTCTTTCTCCACCACCACTTCCACTTTTTTCAGCAAACGGACAGCCATAGGGCTTGTGTTGCAGCGGTGGAGGTGGCAATGTACTCAGCCTAGTTCAGCCTTGACGGGGCCAAGGATCGATGACCGACCAAGCAATCACCCAGAAGAACCAAATGCCGGGAGCCTTGTTGAAGATGTCTAGTGTCCCGGCCACATAGCGCATGACTATTTCCATAGCCAAGTGTATGCACCGGTCCACTTGATAATGGTGGGTCCACCTCCTCCGCCTTGGTTATGATCCTTTAGATGGCTTAGTAAAGGTCATGTCGAAAAGCGCCTTTCTTTTTGCTTTTCAGATTTGATCCTCCTTGAAAAATAACAATTATTTCTTTTTTATGTGGGCACAGAAATCTTGTGCCTCCGCATGGTTGACCCGGTTCGCCCGGCGTCGGCGTGAGATTAATATTTCATTTCAATTTGAAATGGGAATACACCGCTGAGCCTGCCTGTTTTTCATCTAATGATTATTGATTATGTTTTTCCGATTTTTAAATTCTTTATGATCAATCACACTAAACATTTCAGAACTGAATCTGGATATTTTTTTATCAGAAAGGAAAAGGATTAGATCATTGCATCAACTGAAGACTCGCCGCCGGATTTTCGGGCGTCCAGCTTGGTGATTTTTGGATTTCAAAAGGACTGTACAATTAATGAGAAATGAGATCTTTTCTGTTTCTCCGCCGCACCGCCCCGCCAATGGTTTGATTTCGTGCTTTCCTGGACCGCCTTGAGCCGCCCGGTGGGATTTGAATTTGCGATCTGCTTTGAAGGAACTACCGATATTGATTACCATAAAAATACGACTTGCTTGGAAGACGGAGAGTAGCTTCGCCTCAAAAAAATTAGCCTCAAGGCTCTCGTCAAGTCGACCCCGCCCGACATGGACGGCCTCCCGGAGATGCCGTGCCTGCAGCTTCACCTTCATGAGAAGACTCCACTCGTGGTAGTTGCTCTTGGTGAAATCTGGCGAAGTGGCGGCGGCGTGGCTGGCTAATATGACTATCCTCGCGGCTGCTCCTGCTCCATCTCCGCGCGGATCGCCGTAGCCGGCCGCTGCGGCCTGTGCTGCAGCCGCGGGCGCTGCGCTTCGCGGGGCGCCCGTCGACGTGAGCATCCCTGCCTGCTTGCGAGCCCGCTGGCGATGCTCCAGACCCGCTGGGGTCGAGCACCGCACCGGCGGCTGCAGCCTGACGGCGCTCTCTCGCTGGAGTTGGAGGCCATGGTGGCGGCGGCTGAGGAGTGGTTGGCGGCGGCTGGTGAACCCTAAAACCCCAGGCTCTTGATACCAATTGTTGCCCAGTAAAGTCCCGATGGCAGCTTAGCCATGGGCTGCTTGGATTGAATTGGAATTGCAAAAGTTTGATACATAGGTCTAGTGACCTTGCCCTCCTTCTTATACACTTCAGGGCAGCACTTTGCTTAGCCCCTACTCCATCTGCTCACAGGCAGTTTCTCTCCTTCCCCCCCCTAGACCAAGGACTGCCTAGTAAAATGACAGCCACTTCAAAAAGAAAGAGAAGACTAGCAAATAAGTCCTAGGATACAAGCAATAGGCTTAACTATCATTAAACAAAGTTTGGTGTACTTTTTTTCCAGGCTGTTTCCAAAGCACTTTTTCGAGCACATGTAGAAGGTCAACTTAAGGTACTCTTCGGTTAACCATAATATGATTATGATGACTATTTTTTTTTTCTGAAAACTTCTTTAGCTGGTTGAAATGTAGAGAGAAATTATGGCTGAGCCTGAGCGGTTTGTAGAGCCTGATCCAGAACTTCCTTTAGCTCTTCTTGATCAAAAAGAGGTTAGCACAGTTCCACCTTATGGTGCCTTATGATCAATTCAAAGTAATAGAACCATTGCACTGATATGCTGGCTTTTCAATCTATCAGGCTGGAAAAAAGTTGCTTCTCATTACTAATTCAGATTTCCATTATACAAACAAAATGATGAATCATGCATTCAATCGCTTTCTTCCTAATGATGTGGGATGGAGAGATCTTTTTGAAATGGTAAGTTTTCTCTCTCTCCCTTATGCTTTGTAGAAGTGACTGCTTAACAGTTATTGCTTACAACATACTGGGAACTTCATTAATATCCATTGATTCTTTCTTACTATAGGTTATAGTCTCCGCAAGGAAGCCAGAGTTTTTCCAGCTTTCACATCCATTATATGAGGTTGTAACAGATGATGGACTGATGCGCCCCTGTTTTAAAGTAAAGTCAGGTCAAATTCTACGTGCCATTAATGTTGTGAGCCAGTAACTCATAGAACCTCCGATAATTCTTTTTCTGTCACTGTGAAGGACATGTTTCGTTTCAAACTGTGCATTTGTATTATGCTCTAGCATTATGTTCATTTTTCTTCAAAACTCAATGAATGGAAACCAGGGCATTCTTTCGTGGTACCTTCCCTATCTAAGATGATTTATAGCTGCGACATCATATTTTTTGGGGAACAGATCCATTTTTGGCCCCTCAACTCTTATGTTTGTCTATTTTTAACCCCAAACTACAAAACTAGTAAATTTGGCACCTCACCTCTGCTGTGTGCGGACCACTCCGCCGCCTTGTACCTGTACACTGCCAGACTGTCCCTTGCTCATCACCAGAGAGATGGAGAGAGAGAGGAGGCGTGCCATGGCCGAGATGCAGCCCCTAGCTACGCCAATTCAAGTTTCCGCCCATGGCCTACATGCCCTAGGTGGCCAAGAGAGAGAGAGAGGGCACCCACCATCGGCCGTGGGGACAGCTGTGAGGGCAAATGGGCAATCTCACTGTACGCTGGATGAGGGAAGGAGGAGGCTGCGATGGAGGATTGGTGAAGATAAAGAGGAGGTGGACGGCTCTGAGAGCATGTCTCCTTTGGTACTGTTGGACGTGGTGCCATGGACAGTGAAGTGGGAGAGAGGCGGCAGATAGACAGGAGGGAAGGAGATGGGGACAGTGGTGGTGAGAAAGGAGGGAGAGAGAGAAAGATGGAGTGTCTTACATGTGGGCCCAAGTTACCGGAAAACCACCAAAACTAGGCCGAGGGGCCAAAATTGAATGGTGTTGGTAGTTGAGGTGCCAAGATTATTTGGTTTTGCAGGTGGGATCAAAATTAGACAAACTTAAGAGTTGAGGGGCCAAAAAGTGGACTTGTTCCTTTTTTTAGCGAAAGTTGTAACATCATTGCTTATCAACAGCAGAACCACATGTTGGTCTTTGTTGTGTAGAAGTTTGGGTGTTCTGATTTGCGGGCACATTTTTCCCATTTTGGTGCTTGGATCTTCTCTTTCTTAGTGCAGATATGATTTTTTTTTCCTTTTTATTCTGAAATGGAGAAGGGAGAGTTTGGATTGGAGAATAAAACTAAAGAGCTACTCCAACTTTTATGCTTAATTGCTTATGTCACTAGACTAGATCCTGCAACTGTAGTTTCATTCTTCAATATGCTCGTCTATTATCCACTGCCAGTTTTGTGACTGACTTGCTACCCTTTTATGAAATGGGTATTTAGGTGGCTTATATTCTGGTGGTAGTGCTCAGATGGTTGAGAAATCACTAGACATTCATGGGGATGAAATATTATATGTTGGGGACCATATTTACACAGACGTAAGCCAGTCAAAAGTTCATCTACGATGGAGGACAGCATTAATCTGCAGAGAACTAGAAGATGAGGTTAGTTTGCTTACCTTTTCTCACCATTTAAAAAATAATGACAATGTGTAGAGCATTAGGCATTACAGTACCATTTTAATTTCTGACTGCAGGATGAAGCTTTCTCTTGAACATTTATTGATTCTGTCTGTGGTATTTTTCCATCTCACATTGCATTTCCGATTTCTTAAAGGAATTTTGAACAAAAACATCTTTAATCCATTTCATTTTGAGTAACTGTGATTTGCCTTGCCTTGTGATTTCAAATGGGTTACTTCTTGGATCAGTTTTAGTTTAGTTGGTGCCTATATGCTCTTGTTGTCCTTGCTGCTTGGGAGCTGTGAAAGCATCATAAAAACTGCATTTTCACCAATGCCACTTCTATGACATGGTGGTCAGGAGGGTGATTGAAGAAGGAACTGTCCGGTGTGCTGCTGGGACTTAGGAACTAGGTCATGGGGCTGATATAGTCCTCCCTGGTTCTAATTGTGTGCTGTAGTGATGTGCTGTGGCCATCTTTCTGTTGTCCGTGGTGCGTTTATTTTACATTCCACCATTGTGGACTTGTGGTGGCCTTTGAGGTTAGGGCATCATCTTTGAGTATTTTCTTTATACCTTTTCTTTCTATTTAATTAAAATGGCACCCAGCTCTTCTACGCGTCCGAAGAAAAACTACTTACATAATCATAAAACTATCTACTGTTGATATGATGGTATAACTACATGCAGCATGCACCATTATATACCATTTAAGTGATGTTTGATTCGGTGGTTTTTGGGCGTTATCAGATCATGCTGCAATCAAATTCCCTTACATTTGTTTATTTCATGAAATCCGTAAGTCTATTTCCATGGTATTGGATACCAGTCCTATTCAATCACGATCCCTTTTGACCATAAACAGATAACGCTAAAGGTTCCGGTTACAAAAGAAAAGAAAAAAAGAAAAACTGATGGCGCTATGATGACTCTGCCCATTCGATCTTTCCCTCTTCCATCCCTCCTGGCCTCCTCGGTGTGAGCTTCCTGCTTTCACCAGCGATCGTTGCGGCCACCATGTGCCACGACTGATGGCACACACAGGAAAGGAAAGGCTGCCACCATGCTCTGCAGTCATCTCAGCCGTGGCACACGTGTAGGAAGAGGGCCGCCGCCAACGCGCTTTGTGGTAATACTTTATGAGGATCGCTAGTGTGCCGTCCCAAAATCCTGCTGCCCTCCCCCTACAATGGCAAAGACCAGGATCGACGGAGCACATCGTTGTCATAGACCTGACAAGTTTCAGGAAGGTTCATTCGTTCCACATGGTAACAGATGCCATTGCATGGGAAAGCCAAACAATCTATAATGGGATCGCCCATTCCATCGCTGATTACCATGTGATCTGTTACCATTTATATTTACGTTATCACTGCATCAACCAAACAGCACCTTAATTCCAATATGCCGATGATACATTTATAGTGACCATTATCAAGTATATACATCTGTTGATTCTGAATTAATGTGGAAGCAAACCTAGATATGCCACAATTTGTTTTGCTTTCGTGCTATGTAGCCAATCGATTTGTAGTCTGTTATGGCAAGTGGAGCCGGCCCAGGGACCGTAAACAGTACTGTGTGAACAGTGCCAGGCAGATTAGATTAGATTACATTTTTTGGTTGGTTTGTTAGGAAACAGATAAGATAGATTGATTCTGTTAAGATATTACTTAGGGGTCAAGTAAGTTGTCTATAAAAGGGACCATCATGTATCAGTTAGAGGGCAGCATGAAGAGATCCTAAGATAGTTCCCAAGGGCGGGCAGCTATCTGGGGTCACCCTGCTAATCCATCTATTCGTAGCCACCATATCATAGTCTCTTGTTGACCAATTTCCTCTTATGTGTTTGCAGTTTGATGCACTGGTCAAAAGCCATGATCAGAAAGAAAAGCTTGTTACACTTATACAACAAAAGGAAAGTGTGGGGGATCTTTTTAACCAGCTTCGCCTGGCTCTGCAGAGGCGCTCTAATTCACGTCCTGCACAGGTACTAGAGTGAAGCCTGATGCTTTAGTGAGCTCCAGCATGTTGAAAGTCCTTTTCAGATGTTTGAAACTTTTAACATTTGTATTACTTTCAGCAGTGCACTGCTGCCATGTATGAGTTTTTATACTTCTTAACCAAAATTAAGATAATCTGGTGGTTTTGGTTAGTTTCTAGGACTCAGGGATTTTGTTAAGTTCTCAAGATGCTTGCACTGATATACATTTTTTTTCAGACACTTGCTGCAACTTGTATGGATGACCAGGAACTGACGGAAAGTATGCAAAAGTTGCTCATTGTTATGCAAAGATTAGATGAAAAGATTGGACCAATGCTAGAAGCAGATGGAGAACTTTTCAATAAAAGGTACATCAATCACTATGTAAATTCTTATTCTTGTAGCGAATTTGGGAAATCCTTCAAATCTGGGTGTTCAGATCTATTATCCCATATATTTCTTACATAAATAACTGCTTTGAAATGTCACTGCACCACCTATTTCTGCTCCTGATTTCCAGTTTGTATGATTTTAATTTCCTTGTATGTAATCAGTTTATCGGTCTTGTTCATAAATTTCCTGGTATTTATCTCTTTAATTGTTAGAAAAGTAAGCTAAGCAAGTATATTTTTCTTTTCCTCTTAAGATGGGGTTGGTTGTCACGTGCTGGCCTATGGGATAAGAGTCATCTGACCAGGCAAATTGAAAAGTGAGTGGCTATAATTTTTTTGACAGTGAGGAAAAATGTTGCATGGACTCCATACTGAATGCAACTAATTTTGCATTTGCTGTAGATATGCTGATATATACACATCAAGGGTTTCAAATTTTCTACACTATACTCCATTCATGTATTTCCAATCTCAAGAACAGGTAAATACACAGTTCTCTACAATCTGCTGCGCTGTTACCTTTGGCATTTTGCTATTATCGTGCTTATTGGTTTAGATTCAAGAATACCAATTTTATTTACAATGACTGGAGACTAATTAGAGCAATAGAAGATGCTGCTTGCGGCTAGGCAGCTACCTTGGAGCTTGTGAAAAGAATATAAGACATGCTATGCGGGTAGGACAAATATTGTGGCCATATTTTTTTTTATAAGGGTGGTGACTTTACAGTTAATCAATCATCCAAGTAAAAGTAGGAGAAAAGAGTGATGCAAGCATACATAAGAGAGCAAGAAGAGTAAATGATGGAGAGTGAGCAAGGAGAACGGTGATGGAGAGTGAGCAAGGGAGGGTGTTCTGACTAAGCTACTAAGACATTCTATGCGGGTAGGAGGAATATTGTGGCCATATTTGGTAACCTTACAGTTATCAATCATTCAAGTAGAGGTAGAAGAAGAGAGAGTGATGCAAGCATACATAAGAGAGCAAGAAGAGTAAATGATGGAGAGCGAGCAAGAGCGGTGATGGAGAGTGAGCAAGGAGGGTGTTCCGACTAAGCTACTAGCCACTAGAAGAGTGCACTATTAAGTTGAAATAGCATACCTGCATCAATATGAAGTGTAGTACTTTTTTGCGACAATATGAAGTATACTATGATTTGTTTGAAAGTGTAATTGACATAAATGAGCATTGATTGCATATCATATATATTATTGCAAACTCATGATTGCTATTTTTGTTTTACTATTAACTTGTTGATTCTTGAAAAAATGTCTCAGACACTTGCACATGATGGGCATTCCTATTCTGAGGGAAAGGCCATCAAAGTTCATTGAGCGTCCGTTCAAGTCACAATGTGGAGATTAGGCAGGGAAGAGAGAACGTGATCATTGTTGCGATGGCTAGACAGTAACAATTGTCGTTTTGAACAAATTAATCAATACATCTTGTATGATTGTATGCATGTATAAGTAATCTTTAGTTATAGCATGCTGAATGATCGGTCCGATAGTTTGTTTGTCGTGGCCAACCAAAAGAGTTTCATTTGGGGAGGCACAGTGACCTGTCTTGGACTCTTGGTGTACCTGCTGCTATTTGCATTGTATATGTAAATTGTGAAGTGAAGGATGACAAGGTAAAGAAGATAAATGATAAATCACGCTATTTTTTTATAATATAAATCACGCCATTTGATGCTCTGCGAAGACGAGATTTTGTCTTTTAGGGTGCGTTTGGTTTGGTCAAAGTTTGATGGGATTTGACCATCCATGCATTTAGGATGAGCTCATCAATACTTTCTGTTTGGGTGAGATCTATGTACATAGCTTTAGCAAGCTATGCATCTAGATCTGATGTATGTCTAAATACATACGAAAAGCTATGAGCCTAATAAAAGCTAGAATGACTTTAGAATGGAAAAAAGAGAATACTAGCACTAATCTTGTCATGATAATCACAAATTAAATATAAAATATTAATTCGGTTTCAAATTATAGTTCATTTGATTTTTTTTTAACCCCAAGTTTAACTATTTGTTTTATTCAAAAAAATTATGTAAAATATCACATCTTTTATTGTGGTCTGCTTTACTGATAAAAGTTCTTTAAGAATAACTTAAATTTGACTAAGTTTGTAAAAAAATGAATAAGACGAGTGGTCAAACTTAGAGTCAAAAAAGTCAAATGAACTATAATTTAGAACGGAGGGAGTATGTTAATTAGCACTATTACTATCCTAATTGGTACACAAAGCATATATTAGTCACCATATTAACATTTAACAAAACTAATCTTATCATTATAATCACTAAGTAATAATAGCAATACTATACACTGATAATTATTAATTTATTTGCTGATGATAAAGATTAGAAACATAGACGAACTCATTGGAACTGAGAAGCGCTATGTGACCTGAAAATCTTATGAAGAAAATAAACTGCAATCTTTACTTACTGAACTGATGCAGCGTCAGCGTCTCTCTCTCTCTCTCTCTCTCTCTCTCTCTCTCTCTCTCTCTCTCTCTCTCTCTTTTTTTGGGTGTGCAAGGAGTTAATTTGAAAGTTTTGAAATACCTGTTGACCAAGGACTGATCGTGTATCTAGCCCTTCTCTTTGGCAGTAAGTTATTTACTTCATCTGTTTTAAATTATAAGATGTTTTAATTTTTAAAGATACGTTGCTTTTATTATGAAAGCTAGATATAGTATATATCTAAGTGTACAACAAAAGTTATATCGAAAAGTAAAAAACGCCTTATAATTTAAAATGAGAGAGTGCTAGACATGTCTTGGTCATAAGGATTAAATATCAAATTGACGAGTCTCATTTGAAAGTTAGAAACCCCAAAACGTGCGAGCTCATTTGAATAGTAACATCATCAGTCAGAAATCTCTTCTTTGTTACCCTCACATGGTAATAAATTTTGAGAGGACAGTGGAAGAAAAAAAAAAACTAAGAAATTGAAACCTAAATTTGAGGCAAGGAAGAAAATAGCAAGAAGACATTTGCGCACACCTGTATGCATTGCATTATAATTATTTTTTACATGAAAGATCCATGGCTGCATGGAATAGATTATTGCATGCTGTGAACTAAAATGTACTACGGTGGACTGCAAAAAGACAAGTGTTGTGTACTTGTGTACTCCATACTAGCCAAAAAACTTAGTATAAAATTATTTGGTTGTCACTTAGATATATACTTTTGTATACAACTTTGGGTCCAGCAGTAAAATTATTTGTGTTGTTTAGTAATATTACTAAGTTGGTTGTCAGTTTTACTCATGAGAGTGAGCTGCCGCTAGGAATTTTTGCCCCATCAATCTACAAACTATTAGAAGCTGCTTGAAATCGATGGCATCCATTGGATCTTAGATTGCAAAAGTTGGAAAAATTTGGCACTGTAGCATTTCGTTTGTATTTAGCAAATATTGTCCAATTGTGAACTAACTAGGCTCAAAAAATTCATCTCGTGATTTGCAACTAAATTATGCAATTAGTTATTTTTTACTTACATTTAATGCTCCATGTATGCGGCTAAAAATTAATGTGATGGAGAGAGAGTGAAAAAATATAGAATTTTAGGTGAATCTAAACAAGGCTGCTGCGTTTAGTTACCTGAAAATTTTCAAGATTCTCCGTCACATCAAATATATAAATTCATGTATAAAACATTAAATATAGATAAACAATAAAACTAATTATACAGTTTAGTTGAAAATTACGAGATACATTTTTTTAAGTCTAATTAATGTATGATTAGACAATAATTATTAAATAACAACGAAAATGCTACAGTTGCCAAACCTAAAAACTTTCATCAACTGAACACGTAAAGATGGAAATGGAGACCAAGGAAAAGTTACAACGTGACGTTGCTCTGTAAAGTCATTGAATCCGGCTCCTGGCCGGTTGAGTCTTGACTTGAAGGGAGCTCGACAGCGGAGGTTGTTTATCATACATTTTTAAATGGTATCGAGTAATTAATTTTTTTCAAGTTTAACTAGATTTTATAAAAATATTTTTCATAATACCTTGCTCCGTAAAGTCATTGAATCGGCTCCTGGCCGGTTGAGTCTTGACTTGAAGGGAGCTCAACAGCGGAGGTTGTTTATCATATATTTTTAAATGGTTTTGAGTAATTAATTTTCAAATTTAACTAGATTTTATAAAAATATTTTTCATAATATTTATGAACCTACATATGTTTATCTAAAAAATATATATTCTACTATTAATCTAATAATATTTATTGCTCGTCATAAATATTCCTACTTCTTATAGTACATTTAGATGAATTTTAAAACATTTGATTTCTTCAAAAGCGATAAGATATTTTTTAGGACGGAGGAAGTAAGCCTGCTTAATAGAGATGTAAGTGGACTAGCTTGCGAACCCATATTTAGGATTAATTTTTTGTTAACTGCCACACGTATACTTACAAATGTCAAAACACACACTAAATATTGTTAAAATATCGTTCGATGTAAAAAAACATGTCCAAGAGCATATCAGACATTTCTCAGAAAACCTACTGATTTTAGACATAGGAGCTAGGTTGCATGGCAAATAGATTCACCTACTTTAAGATAAAACTGCTACATAATAAATTTTGGTAGATAAAAAGGTTGCAGTAGAGAAGTCCCAGGGACATAAAGTCCATGAGAATCTCCACAATTGATTTGGCATGATGGCCAGCTCATTTTTAGCCTCTCTTTGGTTAGGTCTCTTTGCTTTGGTTAGGTTTGGGCTTCTCCCAAAATTGGAGAAGCTAGAAAAATTCATGTTTTAATGGCTCCAGTTTCTAACCCAAAAATTAGTTTTACTTTTTTTTTTGTTTCAGAAGTTATTGTGCTCAAAGGGCTTTAATCAAGGCAGTGGACAAAACTCAAGGCTTATTTGAAAGTTGGAATGAAGGAACAGAAAACAAAGAAACATGATAAAAATAATGAAGGAAAGAGATAGGAATACAACGATAAAATAGAGGAATAGATAGAAGAACATAGGAATTTCATTGAGCAGGTGTCTTGAACACAATACGAATTGTGGCCTCCTTCATTAGCTACCCCATAGATCATTGATCTCTTTTAAATATACTACTCCATGGCACGAATGTACCTTGCAGCCAGCTAGAGATTATCTCAGATTTGGTGAAGGAAAAACAAACAAAGATATTGCAGTGGATTTTTTTTATTTCCTTCAAGTCAACTATAGAAAAGCTGATTCTTTGCACATCTTTTGAAAAATTCTACCATCCAAACACAGTATTATGTTTAACAAGTGAGATAGGAAAATGATCTCTCATCCTCGGATAATATTATATCTTAGCTGTTCATTAATTTTAATTGTTTATCTATTTTCTTTCCCGATCTCACCATCTAAACACCACTTGCAGATGAAATGTGAATCGATTTGATCAAAATAACCAAAGAGAAACTAGTCAGCGCAGACCCCCGGGTCCCGGCCCTCTGGCGTCTGCCAAACAGGGCCGCGCACCGTTACCCTAAAAAACCCCTGAAGCGCCCCTCCCTATCCGGGTCCTCGCTCACCAACTCCAACGGCGACCGACCGCCGACGCGAAATCGGAAGGACCACCACCAGCTCAAAAAAGCGCCGCCCGGCAGCGATGCTGCGGCGGATGCGATGGATGTCGGAGGGGGACGGGCGGTGGGAGCTGGACGCGGAGACCCCGGTGACGATGGAGGGCACGGTGCGCCCCGTCCCGGGGGACCCCCTGCCGCTGGGGCTCTCGCGGGGCTACCGCGTCACCCGCCCCAAGCAGCTCGACTTCTTCCACCGCTTTATGGCGTCCCCTCTGGTCCCCACCTTCGCCGCCGCCCGCGACGGCCTCTCCGTCAACCACGCCCACATCCTCTACATCACGGACAACTGGTATGGTAACCAACCAGACCCATTTCCATAGTTGTACTGCTCCGAGGTTGTTGCGGTTGGGAGGCACCTCCATGTTTTGCTTGCAATCTGGTACCATCAGGCGCCAACGATAATAATGTAGGGTTTGGTGTGCATAGTGTGACTGAGATAACCCTGGATTTGATACATATATGAAATTAGATTGGTTAATTTTGGATCATTACGTTACTATTGATGTCTCAGTGGATGAAATGTGAATCGATTTGATTAGTAGTTTGATTTTAAGTGGCCTGAAATGGGCTATCATTTCCATCTCTTGTTTGTTATGTACTATAACATTGTCGGCTCGCTCAGAGGGAGAGGAGTAGAGTACCGTCCAATTTTTTGTTTCTCCTTGGTTAATTTAACGGACTAAATAGCCTGCCTAATGTAGATACCTAGTAGAGGTTACTTAATGTTCAACAAGTTTCTCACCAAACTCATGTTAACGAACAATCTGATGTCATCTGTTCAGGTCTTCTGCCATCTTGGAGAAAATCAACCTTAACAAGCTTGTGTCTGTTGTGAAAGAGAAATTAGCAAATCGACAGGAAGAGGCCTCTTGGACCAAAGATTTGAAGAAGCACTTGCATGATGTTATGTCTCTAGGTGTAGGCACTGAACTCTTGATCACACCAGACACCACTTTGCTGCTGGAGTTATTTGATATCAAGAAAGGCAATCGAGGAAAAGCAATATTTCACCACAAGGCAAAAAATCTGGATGCTCTTAAGCTATTTGGTATACAGTTAGTTATTTGTGGGTATTCTTGTTGCTTGCACTACAGTTTCTCAATAAATCACGTTCCATTTCAGTATATTGATTAGATCACCTCTGTTGATAATGGTCTGTGGAAGTTTTATCCTGTTTTTTCCTTTATTTTCTCTTTTGGAAATGTTTAGTTTACTTAACTAGTTTCTTTTGTTACTGTTCTAAATGCTTGGATTAAAGGACACCTCTTTACCTATTGCAGCTTCCTCGTCATAATTTTACATTCCAAGCATCTTGGCCAGGATTGTTTGTTGATAAACAGGGAGCATATTGGGATGTGCCATTGTCATTATCAGCTGACCTTGCTTCAGCTGGCTCCAGTTCTGGATTGAGTTATCATCTATTATTGCAGCATAACCGTGGGGAACCAAAATGTTTTGATGGTGATGAAGCAGATAATGTTCCTATTGCTCTGCTACCTGGCCTATGTGCTAAAGCGGCTATTTCCATCAAGAAAAGCATTGATGTTTGGAGGAAAAAAGAAGATAAGCTAAAAAATGTTCAGCCATATGATATATTTCTCTCGGATTCACATGTTTCTCTTACTGGTATCGTTGGTAAGTGTCCACTTTCCATTTGATGTTGATAATCCTTTTAATGAAAATTCCACATCCACTTGCTTGGACTTTGGTGGTTCTTTTGCTGCCCTTCAAACTGCTTCATTTCCTGGATATCAAGAATGTAACCTGATTGTAATTTAGTCCTGTTTCCCATTGCTGAGCTCACTGATAAAAAATCAGATACCTAGCCCTCACCTAGGCAGCTAGGTGGTACCTAGGTACCATTGTACAAGTCACCTCACTCAAGCCTATTGTCTAATTGCTTCCTAGACTGCCTAGGGGTCCAAGTAGCCCGACTTGCCACTCAACCAGTGTCTAGCGCCTTTTCAAAATTTTGTTGTGATATTACTAGCAGACTTCATATAGATGCTGGTATACAGTATCATGAATGACTTGATTTCCCTATATGCTCTACTGCCTAGTTTTCCGTTGGTGCTGACATTTAGTGCATCTCTGCATGGCCATGTAAAATGGTTATCAGTTTAGTAGCACTGTATTGGATTTATAGGTAATCAGCAATGTTTCTCAAGTTTCCTTCCTTTCCTTCATTCAGGTGCAGTAGCCAGTGGATATTTGGGGGATTGTTCAAGAAGAGTGGCTATACGAGATGAAACACAAAAGAGTAATGCTTTTAGAATGTTTGATGATAGGAATAGATGTGCTGCCTTTGCGGACCTCTTTGCTTCTGTTACTTTCACTGCTCAATATGGGAATTTTCAGAGGCTTTTTCTGGATTTGACTAGGGCAAGTGCCCGATTTGATATCAACTCTGGCTCATTGTTCTTATGCGGTGCTTCTCGCCTTGCACAAGATTTCTTCTTCTCTAGAAGACCTGATGTAGAGACATTCTGTGATATTTGTCCTGATGTGACTGTTTCCCTTCAACAACAGGTAATTCATTTTTTTTTTTTCGTTTCATTATTCTCTGATACCTGTTTGCTAGAAATTTTAACCATTGGTTGCGATATTGTCTTCTTTCCTATGGGTACCTTGGTAGGTACTGCTTACATCTCAATCAATTGCACTTGAAAGTTATGAAAAAAAAACTGAGGTTCATGAAAGTTTCATTATATTTAATTTTTAATATTTAATGACTGCCTTTCAGGAGAGCTTAATCTTATTTGAAGTCCGGCTATGCTTAGATATGCAAACACCCTGACTCTTTATTTCTGTACCGTAATGTAAACTATGGCCAAATTATGGTTTATTAGTTATACTTTGATGCAAATCCTAGTGCTTATGACTTCAGCCACTGATTACTCTTGTTGAGGAACAAATTCCATCTACTGAAATGCCACAGGCTAAACTTGTTATGGTGAATGCAGCATTGCCAATGCTGATGGTAGTAACAGATGGTATCAGTTTAGAACATAGGAGTTGTTATCTTTTGACCACTTCTCTCTGATTGCCTGCCATCAATAAATTATAAGAATAGGCAAGATGATCTTTGTGTGAACGGTATCATATGGAATTTATCTCGTATTAATAAAGCTCTTCCTTGTTCTTGCTGCAGATAATTGGGCCCTTCAGTTTTCGTGTTGAATCCTCTGTTGACATTGATCCCAGAAGGCAGGTTGTTCGAGTGGATGATCCAATCTTTGCAATTGATTGGGCTCTCAAGGTCCTGGGTTCAGCAAAAGCCACAGCGTGGTATTCACCCAAGCATCAGGAGGCCATGGTGGAGCTCCGGTTCTACGAAGCCTGAAGGCTGAAGCTGTTCATCATGAACCTTTTTGTATAAATAATGCCTGGACTTCATGATCACTATGATAGCTGATTTCACTAGGATCAGATCATATGAATGGTTGATGCCGTGATGGTCAGATGAATCGATCCCCTTGTAAAATCTATTTATGACCTGCTTTTACCGGTTGAGTCATCAGTTTTAGAGTAGCGAACTTGCTAGGTGAGCCTATGTCAGATTATGTTGCTAGGTGAGCCTATGTCAGATTATGTTTCTGATTGCCTTTTGTCGGTGTACAAAAGTCACGTTCCCTCCATTTCTTAAATTTTTAAATGTATGAAGTTTAGGATTAGCCTTTTTGGGACATCCATTGTTCATCGTTTTGACAAAACTCAAGACTCAGTTGAATTATGCAATACAAATCCTGAAGCGTTAGCATTTGTTTGTGAATTGTGATAGCCCTCATAGGAGCCAGGAGGGATGCTATGCGTCAAAAATGTTGAAGCGAATTTGTTTTCTCTATTCTAGTGACGACTTGCCCTCAGAGCTTGGAAAATCGGTGCGACTAAATTTTGGCTTTTAGGTTTTAGCTGAAATTTGGTTACTTGCGTTGCAGCACTCAAACAACATAATCGTAAACTAGCCGGAACCCCGCGCAGTTGCGCGGGCTAGCAAGCTGTGAATCACATGAAGCATGGGAATATAGTACTAACGAAGGATCACTTTGATCCATAGGAAAGCAAAAAATATCTGTTAATGAAGGCCACTTCTATATTCATATATCAAGGACGGTGAGCCTTTTTTTTTTTCATCAGACTCAGTGTTGAGTTACACGAAATGCTTTTTTTTTAAAAAAAAAAAAAAAACTGCACACAAAGATGCATGAAGAGGGCATTCAGCCTGTCTTTTGTAGCATACCACTGGCCCAACATACATTTATGTTAGTACGACACATATAAGTTTACTTAAAAACAGTCAAATACAATACACATGGCAGTATCCTTAAATATTGGCGCCTCTGAGAATTGGTCAATGTGATTGTCCTGAAACTAAAAATACTTCTTGAATTCTTCCTGATGCTTAGCAAACTTGGGATATATTCCATGCAAGACATGGGGCAAATTAAAGGCACTGTAGGATAAGAGGGTAAGTCATGAGATAAATGTCAATTAGCAAACAATAAGCACATACACATACATATTTGAACATGTATTGCAGTGTGAGTTCATGGCCAAATATAGCAAATAAAATGGTACATACATGTTCGGGTGTGTTCGGCTGGCTGGAAAACCAGCCGATCCAGCTGCTTCTACAGTGCTCCGCTGAGAGGAGACAACTGGAGCGGCTGGAGCAGCAGCCACGGCAGAGACCAGCCGAACACACCCGAAATGAGGCATCTGCCTATTGTGTATATTTTAGATTAGTTGGCAGTCCACATTGGCCAAACAAAAATTATCTGATGCAACTGATCTTGGTAGCAGTAATCTAATTTGGACAGATTAGATGGCAGTCCACATTGCCCAAACAAAAATTATCTGATGCAAGGATTCACCAGTCCTGTTCATGTTGAAGAATATGACAGCATTAACCAACAGAAACATGTATTGGACGAATTTTCTTCTTCAGAAAGAGATGTATGAAGTGTATTCTAGGAAGCACATGAGAAGACAGAGATCTGGAGCAAAATTTGGACTGCATAAATGGTTAGAATGAAGATAAAAAGATTAGCCTATCATCTACCTTATTTGCTGAAAAGTTTCTGTACATTACTGGCGGAGACACATCATATAATATATATCATAACAATAACAAATTTTGAATTTGAATCATGAATTATTTCGACCAAGGCTCCAACAGTCTTTTCATTAGATAAAATGCAAATATGATGTCGTGCTGTGCTCTTTCCTTCTTGTGGAAAATGTGGAGCTCTTTTCTTTGTGGCACTAACTCTTGGATTTCATAGTGAAGATTACATTAAAATAATTTATCTGTATATGCAGTTATATGTAGCTAGAGAAGTCAATTAATGATGGAGATTAAGGATGAAATAGTGGTTTGCAACTACAGGGCGGACCATCTGTAAAATCTTGTGTAGCTATGTTACATATCTTGCTTAACAAAATAGACGTCGCATGCATATGAATTCCAACATGTGCTAGAATACAAACAGTGAAGGCATGGACCACTTATTACCTTGCTGCTCTTGTATCTGAGGACTGACGTGCTGATGGAGCTGCCAAAAAAAACACTAAAATCATGTGCTGATGGAAAATAGGGTGTAGCAAATCGGGCAACCAAGTATCAGATCTTACAAATCTCAAGTAGTCGTAGAATCCGTCATGGTAGTGAGGTGGGTGAGAGTGGCCAGCCGCCCGCCGCCAGCTGTAGGGCACGCGCTGGGTCGGCGTTGGGAGGGACGGAGCTATAGCGGTGGCGCTAGGAGGCAGAGGCGGCACCAGTTGCGAGACGGCGCACGCGGATGGCTGACCGGCGTGGGGGTCGGAGGTGCCTCAAATCGAGAGGAACGGGGCACTATGTCTGCGAGGCTGCTGCGATGGGGGCAGGACAGGGCAACGAAGAGGACTGCGGCGGTCACGGCGCGGTGCGGCGCGGAGGAGATACTCTCGTGTCCCCGTGGTTTGTGAGGATGGAGGGGAGGCGTGCTGTTTTTGTGGGCCCAGGCAAAGAGGATTCTGGTCCTCGTGGTTTGTGAGGATGGAGGGGAGGCGTGCTGTTTTTGTGGGCCCAGGCAAAGAGGATTCTGGTAGGAGTATAGGTGGCGAAGTTGTGTCCACTGATGCTAGATCTGAGGGGTAGGAAAAGAGGACTACGTGGCTCAACGGGAGGAGAAAAAATTGGGTAGCGAAGTTGTGTCCACTGATGCTAGATCTGAGGGGTAAGAAAAGGGATATTTAAATTTTTGCCACCCTTATGGATGGCAACTCTCCCATTGCCAGCTTTATACGAGCCCCTACAAATTTGCCATCGCAAACAGTGATCGTCATCCATTTATGCCATTTTCGCTGATGTGGCAAAGCCAGGTGGGCACGCCCGGCGTGGAAGGCGCACTGGCAACCCTAAATCGGCACGGGAAATGTCCGTGGTGCCCTCGCCTTCTTATCTTGTCCCCATCCCCTTCAGCCGCTCCAAACACCAGGCCCAGAACTCACCCCCGCCGCTCTCTCTCTCTCTCAGCGTGGCGACCGCGGCGGCGACTGACACGGCGGCGACGGCGGCTGCTTCCCTCTCCCTCCTCCCCTTCCATCTTCGCGCGCCATGGCTCGCAGGTATGCGCCCTCCTCCTCTAGGAGCTTAAGCCAGTGGGGAACCGATGAGGAAGGGATGGGGAAGGAGACGGGCCTACCGTTGATTCAGTGCCCTTTGTGCGGGATGGAGAAGATAATCGAGCTCGTGGTGAGGAGCAATGACAATGGTAACCAGGGACGCGTGTTCTTCAAGTGCCCTAGAAATGTGCCCGGTGTAATGCTGCTGTCCTCAATTTCTTGCATTTTGGTTTTGTTGTGAGCTTGATTGGTTAGCTGAAGAACCCTAATGTTTTGGCAGATGCCTGGTAGGTGCAAGTTCTACGAGTTCCAAAAGCTGTACTTGAAGAAGCTTGTGGAGTTGAAGTATGTAGTCATCGATCTGGAAGCAGGCTTGGGTGATGAAGGAGAAGCTATGGGCTTCACTGATCAAGAAGCTCAATCCAAGTGGAATGTTAAATTAGAGAAGAAGAACAGCATGGAAGTGAAGTTAGATGCTTTGATTTCTTTGACCAAAAAGTTGGTAGCAGCATTGGTTGTTCTATGTGTTGTTGGCATGATGTATGTGTTTAAGTGAATGTTTGTTGAACAATGTGATCCCAATGGGTGATGTAAGAATGTTTGTAAATGGTGTATGAAATGGAATGCTAGGTTACTGTTTGATTCCAGGATGTCTCCAATCCGATCCAATGTGTGTATGCATAACTTTATTCATTACTTCGACAGTTTCTCAAAGATAACATGTGTACAAATAGAGGCAAACAACCACGCCGGCCGAGTCCGACAAACAAGACCTTTGCACAAAATTAACTTTCACAGATAGTGAACATTAACCGGACACCATTTGACAAGCTGACTTAATGCTTACAATATATAAGAGGGAGAGGTTCAAAGCCAGTTCACATGACATAAAGTTGGCAATACATAATAGGTTCAAATGACGGCTACATCACAGCCCTTACATCCCAGTTCACGACCCCCCGCACACCCCCTTGCGGTGATACAATATCTTACAAAATAAAGGGCAACATTGGGGGAACATGACGGTTCACAGCCCATAAAGTTCACTTGCCCTTAAAGTTCACGAGCATCACAGATCAGCAAGTCACATAAAAAGACATACAAAATGAGGGGGGGAACATGGAATTAGTTCTTAGTAAACTTGAAAGAAACCGGAGGTTCTTTGCTCTCATGGTGTGACCTTCTTCACCTTGGTGGCTAGCTGCTTTTTCCTTGGAGTCATCTTCTTTGGAACCTCTTCATTCACCTGGTATCATCTCCGAGTTGGTGGAATCACCGCAAGTGCACCGATGCTTCCAGTTCGGCCTCCCCGCACAGCAACAATACAATTAGTTGCAGCCTTCTCGCATCCAAAGTGAATGTTGACGGGGAAAATGTTATGGCAAACCTTTTTGCCGCTTGGTTCCCTGGATGTTGGAAGTTGTTGACTCCTTGGTTGTCTTTCTTTGTCTTTGCTCGCCCTCTTTCTTCCCTTTCTTCATTTGTGCCGCTGGTTTCGTCTCCATTGGTGCTGCAAAGTAACCACCCATCGCATCTGTTCTTCGCATGCCGAGCCACTGGCCGCTTCTTCTTCCTCGCTTGTTTAGCTGCTGCCTCTCTCCTTGCAGCTGACCTAGTCCTTGGTGTTGACATTGGTGCAGTTTGTGTGCCTTTCTTTCTGCTTGGTGGAGTTGAGGACCCTTGTGCTTCCTTTGCTGGTTCATCAGGGACAGTCTTTTGCTTCTTCCTTCCTGCCTTTGTGACAGTCTTCTTCGTCCTCTTCCTGAACAGAAAATGTGAGTTAGGAATAGCATATGCTTAGGCAGTAAGAACAGTGGCTATAATAAGAAGGAACATCACCTTTTCTTGGTTCCATTCAGTGGGCACCTCCAGCTAGTGGCTCTGTGGCCAAGCTCCCCGCAGCCCTTACATGTCACTTGCCTTGTTGCTTTACCAGTTCTTTCCAAACAGCTCAAGTATCTATTCTTCTTCTGCCTACCAGGTGGTCTAGTTGTCTTGGCAACTGGTGGATGCAGCTTGAAGCCCTTGTCAACCACAGGCCATTGCTGTTTGTCAGTAATGTTTGGAATGACACCTGCATAAGCTGCCTGAAATTTCCTGACACTGTAATATTCATGCACATACTTGTCCATATCAGGTTGCCTCTCAGTTGTAATCACTGCAAGTGCATGTGGGCAGGGCTTGCCACTAACCTGCCACTCCCTACAAGTGCACTTCTTCTCTTCAAGATACACCACATGCCTTCTTATCTCTTCTCCCTTGTACCAAACTGTAACTTCAGCTTGTATTGGGTTGCCTTTAGTCACTTTCAGGTGGTCAAGACCCTTGCTGGCAGCATTTAACTGGTGTACAACAAAGGCAAGGTACCCCGGACATAGCCGGTGAAATCTTCCTCCTCTTCTCAAACAAGACAAGTGTCTTGATCCCGATAGCATCGGCCAAAGTGAATGTGGTGGCAAGTCTTTGAATTCTTTGATCCATGCATTCCAGCTTTCAGCAAGGTTATTGTTGATGTAGTCACACTTACACCCTTCTGAGAACTTGCTTCTAGACCATTTGAGATTGTGATGTTGAGTTAACCAAGGCAAGATTTCAGCAGATCCTTCAAGTACCTTTGCAAACACCCTCTCAAACTTCTCATCTGTGTATGCTCTTGCTGCTGCCCACATGTACCCTCCATACATTGTACCAGCAAATTTCTTCTTCATGTTGTCCATTAAATGCCTAAAACACTCCCTCTGCTCTGCCATTGGCCAGACATGCTTAACTGCAGCCTCCAGCCCCTTGCATGCATCAGTACAGACAGCCAAGTTATGTACAGGCCCTAAAGCTTTACCTAACTGTTCCATGAACCAAATCCAGTTGTCTTTGGTCTCAGACTCAAAAAAGCCAAATGCTATTGGGAACATCCAGTTGTGCCCATCAATTGCAGTGGCTGCAGGCATGTGTCCATTCCACTGTCCATTGAGAGCAGTGGAATCTATACTGATGTATGGCCTGCAGCCCTCTAAAAACCCATCAATACTTGCCTTGAATGCACAGAAAAATCTACTGAAATGAACCTTGTCACCTACTGTCACAGTATCTATTTCCACTACACTTCCTGGGGACCTAAGCTCTATCTCTGCTTTGAATCTGAATAACCAATCAAATGAATCATCCCACTTACCAAAAAGCTTCTCTGCAGCCCTTTGAGTTCCATACCAGACAGTCTGATAATTGATGTCCAACTTGTACTTTTTGTCAAGCTCAAACTTCACATCTTTTGCCCCCATGGAAGGAGTCTCTCTAAGTAGAGGAAGAGCTCTCTCTGCTACCCACCCCAGTGATGTCATTACATTCGTAACTCTTCTCCTTGAAGCACGTGTGTGTGTTTGCCTTTGTTTATTTGTACCGCAAAACAAACACGTAAAACACATAGCTCATTACAACAGAAAAATGCAGCATGAATGTAATCTAAACAACAAACATAACCACAGCAAATACAACAATTGCAGGCTTATAAAAATTAATAGTTAGTAATGTACCCTGACACTCTTATCTTTCTGAGTCCTAGCCCTAATAATCCATGGGCATCCTTTTGATCTGCAATACCCCTTAAACCTTTGTGTGTCCGATTTTCTCGTGCCCAACTCAAATTCCTTCACTATAGCATGTTGCTTCACCGCCAATCTGAATTGGGGGCATAGATGGATAAACTGTACCTACTGATCATGTCAGGATTGTCTCTATCATACACAAGCAAGGGCTCAGTTGGTTCACTGTCATCAACAGGGATAGCTGCTGCATTCATTTGTTCCTGCAGCTCAGGAGGTATGACTGGAACTGGAATCTCTGATGGAACAACATCAGCTGCTAACCCCATGGCTTCATATATTTGTTCCTCATCCATCAACACAGTAGCATCACCATCAAACTTCTCATCAGGTAATATTGTGAAACTAGACCAATCAACACCAACATCATCTGATTTACTTTGCTCCTGACTGCCAGAAGCATCATCTGTGCATACATGTGCTTCTCCTTGGTCTGATGTCACACCAGATGTGGCATGCACACTAGCCTCATGTGCCTCATTTGCATCTGTATTTGCTTTGGCTCTATTCTGTGTGGAGGAAACCTTGTCTTTGTCTAACACTTCACAGTTGACATACATTTCCATCTCATCCCATCTAGCCTCCACCATTTCCCTAAATTGTTCATCAGTTGTCACCTTCCATTCTGCACCACTTTCTTTGTCAAGACCCCATACAAGCATCTGCTGACCTCTCCCCCAAATTGTTTTTGCAGCCATTTTCTCAAGAAAAAGAGACAAAGAGCAGTGACTGCTAAGATCAATCCAAACATCATGTTCCTGGTCATCCATTTCTACTGTCCCATAATCAAGATCTGCAGTGAACTTAGCAACACTAACGTGCACTCTAAACGCATTGTCAGGATCAATCGACACAATGAAACACGTTATCACGCATTCATCTATAAATAACCACAAAGACATACAAAGTGACCAACTTACTCTCGGGAGGGCGGTCATTGGGCTCCATCGTCAAAGGTTAAGATCGAAAACAAGGGCTCTACCAAGTTCGCTTTCTACTCAACTGGAATGCATCCTACAAACACATGGTACTCAACATCAAAGACCGGCCACCACTACAATCGAATCGAAACCCTAGCGGGCACTACACACATTTGCGTTCCCCATCGGGCTTAAGCTCCTAGAGGAGGAGGGCGCATACCCCGCGAGCCATGGGCGCGAAGATGGAAGGGGAGGAGGGAGAGGGAAGCAGCCGCCGCCGCCGCCGTGTCGGGCCGCGCCCATGGCCGCCACGCCGAGAGAGAGAGAGAGCGGCGGGGGTGAGTTCTGGGCCTGGTGTTTGGAGCGGCTGAAGGGGATGGGGACAAGATAAGAAGGCGAGGGCACCACGGACATTTCCCGTGCCGATTTAGGGTTGCCAGTGCGCCTTCCACGCTGGCGTGCCCACCTGGCCTGCCACATCAGCGAAAATGGCATAAATGGATGACGATCACTGTTTGCGATGGCAAATTTGTAGGGGCTCGTATAAAGCTGGCAATGGGAGAGTTGCCATCCATAAGGGTGGCAAAAATTTAAATATCCCGGAGGAAAAGAGGACTACGTGGCTCAACGGGAGGAGAAAAAATTGGGTACAAAAATAAGAGTAAAGTAAATAAGAGTAAAGTAAGTATAGAAGCGGAAACCCACCGTTCAGGCCCACTTGTATGTGAGCCCGCGCGCGTGCTCGCTTTGCCCCATTGGGCCGCCATTCATTCCCCTCGCGGGCTCCCAGCTCAGTAAACCCTACTACTGCCCAGCAGCACCCACTCATCTCGCCGCGCCGCCGCGTAAACCCCGCCCGCAGCCATCACGCCGCCGCGCCACCCCGCACTCGCCCAGGCGCAACCATGGCGGCCGCCTCGAGGGGCCTGCTCGCGCGCCTCCGCGGCCTCTCACTCTACGCCGGCGGTAGCCCGCGCCTCCCCTTCCCGCCTTCCCGGCTCTTCTCCGCGGAGGCCATCGTCTCCCATTCCGACGACGACGACGCTGGGGGCGAGGGCGGCGGCGGCGGCGGCGGGGGCCGGATCATCGAGGCGCGGGCCGGGGTGATGGGCCCCACATCGCGGCGCACCGGCGTGATCGGCGTCAAGTGCGGGATGTCGGCGATGTGGGACAAGTGGGGCGCCAAGGTGCCCATCACCGTCCTCTGGGTCGACGACAACGTTGTAACCCAGGTCAAGACCGCCGAGAAGGAGGGATTCTTCGCCCTACAGGTGCTACACGAAATTTCCTTGAGTTCTCCCTGTGAAACGTGTTCCACCGAAACAAATGAAGTATTGAACGGCTGCTGGTTCGATTCACTCGCTATACTTGAAAGCAATGATGTCGCTTACACCTGGATGATAATGGCTGAGATGTTGTAAACTATTCTTTTAGATGGTTAGTTGATTTTAATTTTTAATGAAAAATGGTAAACTATCCAACATTCACTTGTATTCTGATTTCCACCCTCATAAGGCATTTCGTTGCAATTGCCTAGCCCCTAGTTGACTCTGTTGCAAAAGCCATTCAACAGAGCATAGGCTCAGCAGATTCCGCCTGTCTTTGCCCATGTGGAGCCACTATAGTCCATTCTAACTGAGTAAAGATTGTTCTGGTGCTTGGATCATGTTTTGGTCAAGAATTTTGTGAATAACATAAACTATTGTATTTGATGAAATGCGGGGTTTGTATTTTTAGAATATCTAACTTTTATAAAGAATGAATCAGCTTGTTGCATGTTGGTGGGATGGTTTAGCTACAAAAATCGAATTGGCTTGTGGTGGGTCTTTGCAACAAAACGTTTTTTGTGGTGGTATTCCAAACCAAAGAGAGATGGGTTGTTTTTTCAATTTTTCCATTTCTCTAAACTCATGTGGCAATGTTCTGGTTATGGCTCTTCCTGCAGTGCCTACAGAAAGAACTAGAAAAAAAAAATAAAGGAAGATAAATGAATACAATGGTAGTTCTTTTGTTCTTGTGCCATTTTACTCTCTTCAGCTACATAATATCAGTATATGCAAGTTATCCTATCAACTTAATCCTTGATCAATTTTACTGCTAAGGGGTTTCATAAGTCAATTGTTACCACTAACCATAAGGCATCTCAGGCATTTGCACCATGAATAAGACACTAGTAAGAACTAAGAAGTACCCTGCCTCAGTTTTTGTGTTTAGTTGATCTAATGCAATGCAGAGTGGTTAACTTATATGTTTATTTCTTTGTTTGCTCCATTCATCTTTACTTTGCAAAAAAAAAATAAAAAAGCTAAATCCCTAAATTCTTCTCCTTGTGTTTGTTAGCTTGGCGCAGGTCAAAAGAAGGAAAAACACCTAACAAAACCTGAAGTTGGCCACTTTAGAGCACAGGGAGTGCCTCTGAAGAGAAAGCTAAGGGAATTTCCTGTCACTGAGGATGCACTTCTTCCTGTTGGCACAACCATCACAGTTCGCCACTTTGTGCCCGGACAATTTGTTGACGTCACTGGAATCACGAAGGGGAAAGGTTTTGCAGTATGTATTCTTCCTGTCCAATCTATTTTCTGTGGTTTCACTTGTCAAGGCAGTTCACTACATTGCTGTAAACCAGCTAAGCTTCACCAATGTTTTAGTTTGTGTTTATTTCAGCAACACCTCTATTTGATTAGTTGAAATAAATCCAGAGGGCATTATGCAAGAGATATTTATAATACTTAAGTTTCTAGTTTATGCCCTGAATTTAAGTTGCTCCATTTCAAACATTTATTTGACTAAACTTGTTCTCTTTCAGTTGATATGTTAGCATTAATAAAAGCAAACACCGTATGTGTTTCTTACAATTGGTGGAATATCCAAACAGAGTGCTGTGGTGTTAAAAACATAAAGTTTGACCTGTACCAGTTACAAGTCACAGGAGTGTTATATGAGATAAAAAAGATGTTAATGAAGATTTCCACCTTTTCAAATATTAGATTCTGACTTTTCTGAGAATTAAATGCCATAATGTCCAAAGTAGTGCGCATCTTAGAAACTATAATTATCCTTAGGGTTATTGTGGGATCTGTGTCTTTTCAGATCTTGGGTGGCTTTCTATAAACTTGTACCACATAAAAGAGCAGAATTTGGCTGTACATGTGAGAGGGCAAGGCAGTATGAGTGATCCTATTTTTATGTGCACTATGCTGCTTTGTTAGCTGATAACATCCATCCACAAGAAAAAGAAAAGCTTATTGAGGTTTGAGAAACAAGGAGGACTAGTATTTGGTAAATGGCCAAGCTCTTGACGACTTCTTTGCATGGTAGTCCAAGTTCACCCATGATTTCCATGTCCTAGATTAATTTCTTGGGGAAATGTGCTAGTGCTACAGAAATACAGAACTTGGCAAAACTGGTCAAGTCTTCATTAAGACATTGTGATTACAGATGTAATATGACTGCTGATTGTTAAACTTCTTTCCCTTCTAGAACAAAGTAATAATGTCTTCATTTTCATTCTTTAACAATTTAACGTTCTTTTAATCTTGTAGGGTGTAATGAAAAGACATGGTTTCAGTGGGATGCCTGCATCACATGGGGCATCTTTGTCGCATCGCAGTGGTGGCTCTACTGGTCAAAGGGATGCTCCTGGAAGGGTACGCTATATAACAGTATCACATTTATGTATTGAAAAAATGTTATGCATCTCCCTTCTCACAAAAGTGTCATTTTACTCTCCATAGTATAGGCTAAGGTTTTGTTATGAATTACACTTTCTCTTAACGAGATGAATGGTTGATTTTAAGTCTTCACTCAGGCTTTTCCGTGTTCCTCAATAGCTAAGACGATAAGACCTTATGTATTGTTGGTATGTTCTCAATGTTTTTTACTAGGGCTGTACTATGAACAATGTGTCTGTTAAATGATGTCACCGTATATGGTTGCCTTCTGAAGTATGTTATTTGTTCAGATCTGGGCCTTTATTTGAAAAATGTAGATGTAATGTTTACAATTACAAAGTTCATGAACTTTTTGTCTCAAACACAAAGCCCAAGAACTAAGCTTTGAAAGCTCACTGTGATATCTGTCTTCCAGGAAGACACTTGGTTTAAATTGTTTTGATAGGAGTACCCTTTTTTTTTTCCCTTCAACACGCAGGTGAATTGCATATCATTGTATTGAGTATTCACAGATAGAAACGGTCCGATTACAAGCTGATTCCATAGAGGGGTTAGTTTTTTGTTACATTTGCGCCCGTTGGTGGAATATGATGGTAGCTCGATAATGTGTGCACAAAGCAATACTGCAGCAGCCAGCCTTGCACATGTAATGTCATAACAATTGGAAAATTTCAGGTTTTCAAGAACAGAAAAATGGCTGGACACATGGGTGCGGTGCAACGCACAGTGAAGAACGTATGGGTTTACCAAATAGACCCAGCCCGGAATTTACTATATCTGAAGGGCCAGGTGACTTGATATCTGATGCCACAGCATATTTTGTTCAGACATAGAGGTTATGTGTTCTATGTATCTTTTGTTGCCTCTTTTGCAGGTTCCTGGTCCTCAAGGTAGCTTTGTTTTCGTGAAGGATTCCATATACAAGAAACCTGACCCGGCTTTGCTCCCGTTTCCTACGTACTTCACGCAAGAAGGCGAGCCTGAAGACTTGGAGCCCCTGATTGCTGATCTTGGTGATGTTGACCCATTCATGGCAGCCGATTAAAAGACGATGGACAAAGTTGGCGAACTCCCTTTGTCTTCTTTGCAATCCTTGAGCTCGTCTAACGAGATTGTGAAATTCTCGATGTATTTCTGAGCAGTTTCTGAATCACAATCTTCATCCGGTTACTGGCCAGCCTGATCAATGTTGTTCCATGTACATTACCTGGCAAGTATACCAGGGCCCCAACTCAGTTAGGGTTTTTAGATGATTGTTTTGATTGACTGAATGGAACACTTTTTTTTTAATAAAATTTGTAAGCGAAGCCACAGTAGTATATAAAATTGGAATATTTCACTCCTGAGATTAGGTGTTCTGCCTTTTCGCCAGCTGCTTATATTATTGCCAGCTGTTAGTTTATTATATACCTACAAATGAATTTATGCGTTGTGCTTTTCAATTTTGATATTAAAAGCAAGCATACTTGTGTATTGTTAATAATCTGATGACTTTTTTGCCTTTTTATAAAATTTAAAAGCGACAAATATAATGACTATTGTGTCGATAGTATAGTCTAATGTTAGTGATAATATGATAAGTTTTTATTAAATATATATATCAGATTAAAATATAATCTTGATATATTTTTTTTCTCTTCATGTTCCAAAGCATAAAAATATTTTTCAAATCATAGAAATATTTACTACTACCTAAATATATTATGGTTTTAAGTTTCGTACTTGTAAATATGTTATGACTTTATTTTCATACTATCCTGGGTCGATGTAGTTAAATATCGAGTTTCACAAGTTTCATTATGGACACCCATAAAATATGTAATTCTAAAATCTATCAAATCGGCAAGTAGTTATCTACTCCCTTCGTTCTAAAAAATCGTTGTAAGACTTGTATTGGCCAATTTTTTAAAATTTGATTAAGTTTGTAGAAAATATTAGCAATATTTATATATTCAAATAACTCTATTATAAAAATATATTTATTGATTTTCTATCAACGCTAACTATATGTTATAAACATTAATAGTTTCTTATATATATTTAGTCAAAGTTGGACATTTTTAACCTATTGGGAAGCAAATCTTTCTGTGAAACGGAGAGAGTACATGTCAAGTAGTAGTCTATTTATTAGGACAAATATGCTCATGTGTTACAACATAATATACAGCTTGGTATGCAATCCTAGATGACTTACAGTTTGAAGATTTATTGATTCATTGCATTTTGATTTATCTTGGAAACAAACCTCGTAGTCTTGAACCGTGTCTTAACACGTGTTGTTGTAACTCGTATGGCAAGAGACTTGAATATTTATCTAGGATCATGTTAAACGTTCTATTCCGTCGCTTGAATATTTATCTAGGATCATCATGTTAAGAGCATTCTATTCGGTCTTGGATTAGTTTCATGAAGGTTTTTTTAAGATGTCATGTCACTGAAATGAAATGAAACTTTCATTCAATGGATAGTTTTATTCTATACTTTCATAAGCATTTAATTTTATAACTCATAGAGAGTTAGGATTTGTGCCAAAAGAGTTTATTTCTTCTCTCTTCTTAAATATTGTCATGTCATAAAAAATATCTATGTGACAACTTATTTAATGCAAATAAAATTTACTTCAAACTCCTATTAAGACTGGCCGCTCTAACTCATACACACAGGTGAGATTGACGGATCGCGAAAACCATGTGTATTCAATTTAGCATTGGCGAAATCTCCGTTGTTTGTTCATAGGAAGTTTCTTTTGATACGAAGTTCTCTGTTTTAGTAGCAGGTAGGAATATTTAAACTCTGTTCATACAGAGTTTCTTCTATTGACTGTTTTATCAAGTGGCATTCTGCAATATATCTTTTGCAGTAATATAAAGTCTGATGGTTTTCAGTAATGTAGCGCCTGATGGGAAGCATGCTGACGGCCTGCTAACTTGTGCTGGCTTCTGCGTAAAACTAATGAAGGATCCTAGCTTGTGCAGACTTGTTACAAATATGGCCGCACAATCGCATGGAACGTTTGATCAGAGTATGTGGTCTATGAAACTGTGAGTGTGAGATAAAATTGTCCATTGAAAAATTTTGTTTCTTCATCCACTCATGTCTTGGTATCCGTGAGATGACACATGCCATTGAGACTGCGCTAATATGCAAGTAGCATTGCTGAAGGTCATTAATATTCCGGTTTATAAATTCAAACAACAGTGTCTTTAGTTCATTATTAGTTCTATATTGCACTCTTATTGCCAGTTTGCTATAGCTGAGATTAGGATTTAATTACTTGTATCAGACTATACAGTATACACAGTTATACATTCTCCCATATGCTTTTTCACTGCCCACCTATATAGCTCAGTTGATTTGCATTCGGATTCTAGTGACAACTTAAGCTTGATGAATAGTACACCATACACTCCTCGAGATTGATCTTGTTTGTGGCAAAAGATTGGCTGAATAACTATATCCTATTGCAAATGCTTTTAGATAACTGGAGTAGTTAGTCGGTGGATCAGTTGCTGGTCAGCTACATGGTATTGCAAAATTGTTTTATTGAAAATGCTTGTTAAGCTACAGGTTTATGCTGCCAAACTGGGGCTGATCAACTCACTCAGAGTCAGTCAGTCCGTTTGGGCCATGTTTCAGTCAGTTTAAGCCATGTTCTGATCGTTTATCTTATAAACCGTGCTTATCAATCGTTTAAATAATATTTTTCTCTCATAGTAAATTAGTCGGCTTACGTGGCCAGATAAATACACTGTCAATCGTTCTTGTTCGGTTTTGACAGCCAAGTACAGAAATCCCCAACCCATTGAGCATTTTGAAGTTTATGGTTCGCTGGGGAAATACCAAAATGTTTTTACTGCGTGTTGGATCGATTTATCACGTCGCATCTCCAAGGAAGGACGACGGTGTGAGGTGCGAGGACATAGAGCAGTAACTGCACCACCTAGAACAGTAAATTGCTGCAGCAGCGCCCATGTTCGTGACTTAAAAGCTTGGTCGTAATTTACTGACTTTTTTTTTCCTTCGTCTGCATTTCCTTCCTAGCTGTGTAGTACTCCTCCCTTCTAAATTATATTATAGGACTTTTAGTACTCTTTCCTTATAATTTTTAGCACTGGTCTCCTTTTTAAATTATAAGATTTTTTTTAGATTTTCTAGATACATAGCTAGCATTATAATTTAGAAACAAAGGGAGTATGTATAGTTTCACAACGAAGGCCTTGTTCAGTTCGTAAAAAACTTGCATTTAAACTTCTGTAGCACTTTCGTTTGTATTTGACAAATATTGTTCAATCATGCACCAACTAGGCTCAAAAGATTCATCTCGTGATTTACAACTAAACTGTGTAATTAGTTATTTTTTTACTTATATTTAGTGCTCTATACATACGGTTAGAAATTGATGTGATGGAGAAAGAATGAAAAACTTACAACTTTCATTCCAACCGAACAAGGCCGAAGAGGATGTTATAGTTGAAGAATATCATGAGCAGTTCAAAGGTGTGCTTGCCAGCTTTTCCAAGCGGCAGTGAGCTAGTTCAAATTTGAATCTGTCCCAAAACCAAACAGATTATGTAGTGTAGTGACAAATTAATAGTGCGAACTGTTCATAACAAAGGCAACATAAGCCACATATAAAAAGCTCATACAACAGTAGAATCATCATGCACAGTTGCACACAACCGGTACACGTTCATACCACAAGAAACATCACATCACATAACAATGTGGCATTATTCATGCCTCAAGAACATCAACAACGTAACCTCCACTACAGCCAGTGACCAACGACAGCTAAAGAAACACCATGCATGTCTCCACAGTCGACAGACCTAATAGTAAAAGCAAACACCAAATGGAACACAAAGCCAACTCCCCAATGCACGCATATGCATGCAGGTAACTAAAAGCAGTAGAACACAAGCTACAGCTAACTGCCCAGATGTAGATGTAGCTAGGGAAACCACCAATGCAACCAACCACGCATGCATGCATGCATGCACGACGACGTACTATAGTAGCATCACTCTACTAGCACGCATGCTAGCTGGCCCAACGACGGCGAGCTCCGGCGATGGACGGACGGGTGGAGTTCAGGGCTTGTTGGCGTGCTCGGGGACGGAGCCGGCGGTGGGGGAGCCGGGCATGCCACCGAAGCCGCTGAAGGGGGAGCCGCCGCCGAAGAGGGGCATGCTGCCGATGCTGCCGCTGCTGCCGGGCAGGCTGAACCCGCCGGGCATGCCGCCGAAGCCGGGCATGCTGCCGCCGCCGGGGAGGCCGCTGAACGCCGGGGACGCGCCGCCGCCGAGGCGGTCGAAGGGCGGGAAGGTCTGCGGCTGCACCACCGCGTCGTCCTTCTTCTCCGCCGACGCCGCCGCAGTCGTCGTCGTCGTCGTCGTCTTGATGTTCCTGGCCTCGGCGGTCGCCAGGGCCAGGGCCAGCAGAGCCAGAGCTGCCGCCGCCGCCATCATCTTGGAAGACCTCGTCGCCGCCATCGCGCGCTACCTAGCTAGCTCTCGGCTGGCTCTCTCTCTTGTTGCTTGCCTTGCCTCTGCTTGGAAGACCTCAAAGCTTCTTGCTTGCTCTCTGTTGCTGCTGCTGCCTGCTGCTGTGGTGTGTGGTCGTGAGGAGAGAGAGGTGGCGAGGCAGGTGCTTTATTTATAGCGGCCGGGGGAGGCGCCGGGGGCATTGAAGACGGCGCAGCGCAGCGCAGCGAGGTCATCGGCCGGCCGGGCAGGCGGGCACGGACGGACGGGGGCAGGAGGGCGCGGCCCGGGCAGCAGCAGCGACGACGGTAGGTGGGGGGCGTTAAAGGAGGAGAGTAAAGGAGAGGCAGGGTACGTACCTGCTGCTGCTCGATCTTTACTGCATGCCATCCTGTGACCGCCATTACACTCATCACTTCGATTCACCACCCTTGCATACAGTAGTAGTACGCATTAACGCGCACTGTACTCCTAGTGCTTGGAGATGGAGACTTTGGAGAGACGACGAAGGAAATTAAAGGCGGAATTTCTTTGCTTTTTTCTCTCGTCAGATCTCGACGCGGTTGATGAACGAATGGGCATGCCTTTGAAATCGAAATTCAGTGAAAGCTGTGGCAATTGCATGCATGCATGCATGACTTCCCTAACACATGCGTGGTGGGTGGTGATGGGCCGGAAGTAATGTGCATGCGCCATGCGGGCATGGCCCGGCTTCTACCGCTGCTGGACTGGACTGGACGATCGACGAAATAGGATCGGCAGAGACGATTGGAGGATGGATTAGCCTGGAGGAATGGCACGTCCGTCGTTGGGAGATCCGGAGACGACGATGGATTATCGGAGATTCAGATTATGCGGAGCTGGATAACTCCTATAGCGGATCGGATCGGAATTGAAGCGAGTGTAATTGACTATTGAGAGGACGCGACCGGCCGGAACTGTGGTCATCTCAACATGTGAGTGTGGTAATGCTCGATGCTCGTCCGTCCGTTCCTCGCCGTGCATGCATGCATGACAGTTGTTAAGCGTGTACTGTAAGTACGGCCAGCGCTGGCGGGTGGGTCGATCATCATCAGTGTCCGATTCATTTTTAATTTACGCTGGCGTGCCAGATGATAAGTACTACTACTGCCTGCGCATGCACTGGTAGAATACACACACACATTCTGGGTCGTTTTACTGTTCAACTGGGGTCTAATTAATAATTACTAGTAGCATGTGGACAATAGTACAAGTCTTTGGAGTTAGAAGTGGTGTTCTTCATTTGCATGTATGCATGCAGGGTGCCTCAAACTAATTAAACTAGCTGCACCTATTTTATATATTTAAAATAATTTAACTAATTAGTGCTTCTGTTGCGCGTAATTCACGACGATGAGGAACAGTATATACCCACAAGTGATCGCACTATACAGTTTGATACAATGCCAGATGGATCGGCCGGTGCACTCTCATGAACATTAAACACACATGTATGGTTTGCGAAAGGGATGGTAGTCGTTGGTGGCATCATAATGCGATGGGCACGGGCAACATGCATGCATGCTCTAATAAGAGTTAAGAGGAATAATAAAGGGGCATTACACGTACAACACCACCTGTCCACCTTACATTTTTTTTTCATATAAAAAAAGAAAAGAACTACGGAGTAATAAATCGCTTCATCATGACCTCGTATTAGAATGGTACTAGTATGTTTGGGAGAAACATGAATTTATGTCATATTGTTGCACCTAGCTAGTTTATTTTTTATATAGTCGATCTACATAAAAAAATGTGCCGCGCGCACTGCTAGCTCTTTCCGATCCAGCAGCATGCATGGAATAATTGCATTCCTTTCGTTTTGACCCAACTAGATATACTTAGTTCAGATAAGCTCTGTTTTTCTCATGTTTTCTTCGCCTGAATGCCCGGATGATGCTATAAAATCAATAAATCATGTACTGAACTTCCTTTCGATGCGGTACGGTGGAGGGCGAGACGGACACTGCTCCTTCAACCAACAACTAACCTGCTCACGGTGCCGGTGGGGGAACCTGCAAGGAGCAGCGGCAATTTGTAGAGCCATTGATTCCATGCTGTGCTATACAACAATCTACTACGTAGAACAATTTGTAGAGGCATTCAAAATCTGTGTAGCGTGGCGGCAATTCTGCACGTCTCTACTTGTGTCTAGAAATCAATGGTTTTTTAATAGAGGTACGTAGATATCCAGTCGCCTCTACAGATTGATTCCTGCTAGAAGGCGTGCTGAAACCCAGTTGCCGCTAGAGATTGATTTCTAGATGTAGGCTGAGAGGCAACTAACAATTTTGATTTAGGTCGTTTCTTCATACAAGATTATTTTAAAAATAAATTTGAAAACTTGATATAGATTTTATAGGTCCATAAATGACTTCAGACAAAAAATAATAATCAACTAAAAAGCTATAGGCCTTTTTGATTACTATAGCTTTGACATAAAGTTCTTTCATCTAACTTGATTTTAAACATTTATAAAATTTACTATGCTACAATTTTTTTAGGGATGGGCCAAATTGCCAACCGCTTTAATGAGGCGTTTGGATATTGGGATATAAAGGGTTGGATAGAGAAAGGGAAATAGATGAATGGTTACGATTAAATGAGGTGTGAAGAATGAATGGCTAGGATCTTTTGAATAGTAGGATATCGTATCTCTATACTAATTCCTATCTCTATCCAAACATCTCCTAAAATTTCATTTCTAGAGACACTGGTGTAAAATTTGTAGCCACCTCTAAAAATGCCTCCATTTCTACCATCTAAATATCATTTTTTTTAAAAAGTGATTGTGCTTTGTAGCCACCTGTAAAAAATCAGTTTTAGAGGTGAGCCAATCTAGATTCAGTTTTAGAGGCCGTCCTTGATAGTGCCGTCTCTAGACTTAAATGGAAACACACCTCTAGAAAATGCAGTAGTGAATAGTTTTGTAGATAATGAACTACAATAATCCATAAATAAAGGTACTCTTTGCTGCTTTTCACCATGACTATCTCCATTGCCTCCAATGAGAGAAATGGTAAATGGTACATGATGCCCATATATATCTCATGCATCTCACCCCTTCGTCTGTAAAAGAGCTTCAAAGTTAATGCATGCATGCAAGCATGCAAGACGTCTGAGAAATGGCAATCGAAGGGAGCAGCGCTCGTGTCCACTGTCTCAACTAATTTCATTGGTTCTTCGCGCGATGAACTTTTCTTGAAGTAGTTTTTCTCTTCGGCAGGCATCCTGCTGCATCACTTTGTTGTTGGAGAGTAAAGCGTTAATTTTGCACTGGTAGTAAGTGAGAGTAACGTGGAACTGATCATCCAGACCAACCATGCATCGTCGTCCATGCATGCATGCACTGTAATTGGTCTGTATGTATGGTTGTTGCATCGCTGGCTGGCTCCCCGGCCGGCCGGGCATGTACTCGTGTACGGTGGATGCAGCCAAGTAGCAATGCATTGTACACGCGCATGCAGCCAGCCGCTTTCATACCATATACGAGTACTCACTACGATGCATATGATCTGTAGCTACCGTCCGTGGATCGAAATAACTGCCGTCCTCCTCCCGCCCGCGTATGGATGTGCGAAGACGATGACCGATGATGATGCCAGTAGCTTGCTCGGCAACACGTACGGCAACGGCAACGCCAAACGCATGGGCGCGCGCGTGAGTGGTCACTGCACTCGCCAGCTGCGAGAGGAAAGCACGCAGTGGTTTCTGGTTCATATAGTATGCCGATAGAGCACGAAGCCACGAAGAGTGGTGTAGTAGATGAACACTATTCACTCCGCTCTGCCTGGTTGCCGAGACTTCAATTTCGCCACCAGCCAACTGCGCGCCGGCTTCGGTGGCTCGCCACCTCAGCAGCATCAGAGATGAGCTGATGTCTGGCAGCTGTTTCATCACCGGGGCCAGCGGTCAGCAGGCTAGGCCATGCTATAGCTCTGGCTTGGGGACTGGTGCTCATGCCTTCAATATAGTGACCACGTATCATTACTGTATAATAACTTGTTTGGCAGGGTTTCGGTTTCTCTAAAGTCGGCTCCGGCTATGATTTCTTAATTAAAGAAGTGTGGTCTCTTTGCTGGAGCTGAAACCCTTCGAAGCGCGGCTGGGCGTGGAACAAGCTCCAGCATGGCTAGGGGCGAGGTGCGGTGCGACTGGCCGTGGAGGAGTTTGAGTTTCGCTGGCCCCAAGTCCACTGGCCGTGAGATTATTAGGGGTGCCATTTGGCACAAAGCAGGGAGAGGATGGAAGTACCCAGATTCTTGCATCTGATCGGGCTCGATCTCTAGCGGAAAAGGGCTCCAGCTCCAAACCGTTTCTAACACGGAGCAGTTTTTTTGTACCACCGTTTGGCAGGGCTTCAGTAGAAGGCGGAGCCAAAAGCCGCTCCGAAGTCCGAAGAAGCCTGAGTATCGAAGTTTACGATTGTAACTATACATTAGATTTGGTCTTATTTTGAAAAAAAACATGAGGAAATTGAATGTTGTTCAAAGTAATGTTTTGTAGTATAAATTAACAAAACACAATAAAATTGAAAACATGAGCAAATTAATGCAAATGGTGTTCAAATAAAGCTATGTTTATGTTTGTGTTGTGCCATAGAAAACATTCGCATGTGGCCATAAACATGCGCGGTTGTGAATTGCTTCAGTGCGGCACGTACGTCGTCGTGGTGTAGTACTTCACCTTCACCGTCGTGAGTCGATCGATCGATCGATCGATTAGTAGTACCAGCGGTAACGAACGCGTCCCGCTGGCCGGCCCGCCGGTAGTAGCAGTGAGTGAATGAGCCTAGCTACGAGTAGACTAGTACTAGTACTCCTCGTCGTCGTTGGAGGTCAGGTTGCCATTTGCCAATAGGGATCGGAGGCCGGGACGCCATGGCCTGGCCGCCGCTGGATGGACAGGCGATGTTGCCTGGCAGTGTTGGCCCTTGGCCAGTCCTGCTGCTGCGGATGGGTGGACCGGCCGGACGGAGGAGGGGAGACTTGTGAGGGCGCACCGTATTTACTGCTCGCGTCGCGTGCGAATCAACACGACGACGGTTCTCCAGCCGGTCCGGTCCCATGGCCGATGGCCCCCCTGCTGCACGTACTCCGTACGTACTCGCTGGCTGGCACCGGAAATCTGAGATCCCGGCCGCGCCGGCCATGCGTCGTCTGCATGCATGCCCACCTCCAAGCAAAGCTTTGCTTTGCTGAGCTTCACTGTTGCTACTTAACGCCTTTGCCCCACCAGCCAGCCCCCAGGGCGCAGCACGGTACTCCTCCTCCTTGGTCCTTGCTAGACAACTTTGTTTATACTTATCTTATCAGCCGACCTTATCAGTCATTCGAACGGTATTTTTTTCTCACAGCAAATCAGCCAGTTTATGTGACCGGCTGAACACTCCAACTAGTAGTACTACTTAATTACTATCCTACGTACTAGGCTACCGGTGTCTGTGGAAGTGATATGCATGGTTAACCTTGATTTGTCTTGATGCTCAAAATTAAAACAAAACTTGATTTGTCATCAGAGAGATGAAAACTTGGCGGGGGGCAGCAGGCAGATCAGCAGGTGTGAACGAAGACGAGAAGCTGTGAGGTGTACTAGCAAAAAAAAAAGGCGCGTACTGGTGTTAATTGCCACATTGCGGCGCTAGCTCCGCATGCATTGGCATTGGTCGTCGTCACGGTCACTTGATCACCAATAATAATCAAGAAAGTTGCAGTTCTTTTAGGCCTGGAATGGCCGGGGTCACTGGGTCAGGGCCCAATCTACAGCCCACTACAAATCGTGTCCTTCGGTTAAGCCTCGTGTGATTTCTATCCCGGCCTAGATCAATTTTTCCCTTCGTAGAACATCGGCATGCCCATGCTAGGCGTTGGCACTCCTCAATCATCTTGTTATGTCAACTACTAAGACTGACTCCAACGGAGTAGGCATCGGATGACCCAAACCCAAACTGGATCGCGCACAGTGCATTTGCGTCTTGAAAACCGCCTCCAACAAGCGACGCAAACGTAGCACCCAAAATGGATCGGAGGCAACGCAAGAGGCAAAAATGCGCTCTCCTTCCGTCTCTTTGCGTCTCCACGCAGCACGGGCCCACCACCGGAGCCGGCAGCGCGGCCGGCCGCCGCCGCTCCGCTTCTTCTTTGCCGCCCCCCCCCGCCGCTTGAGCGAGAGGTGGGGGAGGGCCACCATGGCGGGTGCCTTTCCGCTCGCTTGGCGCGAGATGAGGGAGGCATGGTGGCCGCCGCCGCCGTCGTCGAGGGGAGAAGAGGAGGCGGCGGCCCCAGATCCGCGCCCCGCCGCCGAGGGAGAAGAGGAGGCGGTGGCCTCAAGAGGAGGCGGCGGGGCGGCCCTAGATCCGTGCGGTTCCCCCGCCGCTCCGCAGGCCGCACGGGCAGCGAAGCCCGCGACGGGCATGGACGCGGGCGGGTGAGCTCCTACGCAGCGACCATGGATGCCGGGCGAAGCTCCCACGCGGGCGACCATGGGCGAGGACGGCCACGGACGCGGGGGGACGGAGCTCCACTGGCCTAGCGCCGGGGCGGGCGAGCCCGCGAGATCCGGGAGGCGAGGATGACGGCGAGGGCAGGACGCGCCCGGCCGCATGGGCGGGTGAGCAGCCGCCGGGCGGGCCGCTGGCCGGGCGGCGGGCGGCGGCCCGGCTTGCGAAAGCAGCGCCGGTGGAAGGGGGGACGGGCCGTCGATCCGCCAGAGCTGGAGGACAACGAAATATGCGTCTGCTGTTGGAGACGGGAAGCTTTGGGTCACGCCCCAAAGTGCTGTACGCGACCCAATCCACTATATGCATCGTGTTTTTAGGTTCCATCTGTTGGAGTCAGTCTAAAACCTTGCAAGTAACCTCTATACTTTATTTGTTTGTCACGGTGCATATATATGCATGTGTTTGTGGTTCTGTTGAGTGGATGGGAGTTGGGCCCGCTCCTCTAAACATTGGTTCTGTAAACTTAGCTATTGCGGTTCCCTAGTCTGCCCCTCCCGTTCTTTTCCTTCTTTTTTGTTTTTTTTTTGTATTGTACTAAGTGCTCCTTTTTTTAATTAATATTTTGAGTAGAGCCTCTGTCTCCTTCTGATTTGGCAAAAAAAATAGAGTTTTGCTCCGGTGATCCTCTTAAAAAAATTACACATATCTTAAAGCATCTAGATAATTAATTAAAATTAATTTTATTTGGGTCTGGACTGGGCTGACCCTGGCCGTGTGTCCAACCCATGCCTAGCCGCAACCCACTCAAACTCCGAGTTTTCTTTGATCCACGGTACACGGGAGTGCTCAGGCTCGTTCGCATCGCCAACGGCGAGGGGCGGCAGCAGTGCCGCACGGAGGGCTTGGCAGCTGCGGCGCATGGAAGGCGAGGCTGAGGCCGGCGACAACTCCTGCAGCTGACAAAGAAAATGATCGAGGAGAGGCCCGATATGATTCTGGAAGCACCTCAGGCAGGTGTGCTTCAAGGAGAGCTTCAAGAGGAAGTGCCTCATAGGTGGCCATGGCACCTGGTGAAGGATACCTCTGCTTGCTGATTTGGTCCCTAAATTTTGTGCAGGTGCAGGTCTGATTGTAGAGGAATTTTGTCTGTTAGGAATCCGTCAGTCTTGCAATGTTAGCTATGGTGTGTGGATCTTCAGATCAGACATGCCACTGATCGAGCAGTAAGTTAAAATTGGGCAGCGCGCAGCAGTAGGCCAGTAGCGTATGCTATAGTGTGATGACCTTAAGATCAGGTTTGCCATTAGACAGTAAGTTAACAGGACATGAATTGAAGAATCATTTTGTTGTGTTTATATCTTCTTGCCATCCTCCCACTTTGTATATTTCAGAATAATTCTGCCACGAATTCTGTATGAGTACTGCTAGACGAGCAGTTAAACAGTCTCAACACAGTAGCTTTCTCGACGGAGTTTCAGAAACTAAAGATACAATAATCAAAACCAGAATTGGGGATACATTCATTCACGTCGAAGTTTGCCGTCGTCAACAAACCGATTGACTTGCTCCGAGTTCTCAACATTATTAGATGTTACATGTTGTAGGATCGATCGATAAAAACAGGCAGCACTTTGATCTACTTGCTGCACTTGCACAACCTCTCTCTCTTCCTCTCCATGTCGATTGCCCACACACGTTGGCCTAAATTAAACCGGTTGATCAGCCACAAATCTCTACTAAAGTACTAATACACCGATGTCTACTAATACACTGATCACTCGAATGTTGGCCTGGATCCGGGGGAGGAGGATGCGGTGCGCCGCCCGACGGAGGTTAGTGTCATCTACTGGGCCGTCCGCCCTCCCATTCCTGAGACTGATCGAGTTCGAGAGGAAGAGGAAAAGTGACTTCGGGCTCAAAACTCAAAAAGATATAGTGCTAAAGTCTCTAAGCAGGTGGAATGTGCGTGGTTCAGGTAGAGCACGGCCCATGTATGTTGGGCCTAGAGCCCACGGAGAGTCCCCCCTTTCGGCCCCTATCGGCCCATATAGCAAGAAACAGAAGCAAAGGGCCGCGGCGAGAGGACCGACGATGGCGACAAAAAACGGGAGGGAGGAGAGAGGGACCGACCGGGGACGGCCTAGCATAGCCATCATCTTCTCCGCAGAAGACAAAACCAACTGCTGGGCGGGCCCTGGGACGACCAGACAGAAACACACAGGATTAGCAGTCCGGGACCGGGAGGTTACAACGCCATTATCGCCGTGGCCCCTGCTCTGCTGCTTTTGCCGTAGAAACAAGGAAAACAAAGAGGACTACGTAGCTAGTAGTGCCTTAATTAGCTGCCTGATGGAAGCGAAAGCAACTTGTGCCGTGGTCTCGGTCACGCACGCTGACACGCTGCCGACGAGCTCCAGTAGCTCTGGCACCGGCCGGCCAGCCGGGTTGGCCTGTGCCGTGCGCGTGCATCATGTGCCGTGCGCGTGCATCAGGCACGCAGGCGCTGCTGCCTGCTGCTGGTTGGTTAACTTTTTCCTTCCCCTGTTTGATCGTGATGGTGAAGCTGCTGATTAACACTCATCACTAACAGTTGATCGATGGAGCTTGTTTGTAAACGTTCAAGTGAAGATCAACACACCGCAGGGACGCACTGGAATCAGAAAAATGGGCCCAGGCATCTTAGACGTGCTGCAGAGAGCAGGGAAGCAGCAGCCAGAGATGAGGTACAACTAGGGTAGGATGCATCTGTCCCTCTCCTCCCACCTGCTTCTGGTGCCGGCACTAGCGAGCGGTGTGAGGCACACAGACGCAATGCAAATAGGCAGGGTATAGGGTTGTTTGGATGGTGTAGAAAAAGTTTTTTCTATGTCACATCAAAATATCAGAAAGATGTTGGAAGTGGGTTTCAAATACTAATAAAAAAATAAATTATAGAACTCGTCAGAAAATCATGAGATAAATTTTTTAAGTATAATTAATTTGTTATTAGTAAATATTTACTATAGCAGCATATTGTCAAATTATGGATTAATTAGGCTTAAAAGATTCGTCTCATAAGGTTATCGCAATCTATGTAATTAGTTATTTTTTAGACTATATTTAATACTCTATATATGTGTAACAAGATTGGATGGGACAGAGCAAAAATTTTTGCATGGAAAATCCAAATGTTTTTTGAGAAATAACTACCGATAATTTTAATAAATGATAAATATCATCAATTAATATCATAATTCATCGAGAAAATCTTTATCTAATTTTTTTAAAAATTATTTAGAGATATAAATATAATTTATATTTTATATAAATCAAATTAAATTAAACTTGTATCTCCCTCCCATGGAGACCGTCGTTTTTAGCTTGGACTTCATATTTTTCTTATTTAAAATATTTATGCAAATAATAAAATAAAAATCAATATTTTTATCTTTGTTGATAAAAAGAAATTATAATAAAATAAATTTATTTATACAAAAAATTTTATATAAATCAAATTAAACAAACTGTATATATATACTAGTATACCACGACAATAAAGACAATAAATGTTTTAGGGACGGAGGGAGTAGATGGGCGAACAGACCCAGACAAACGCCCTGGTGGCGCTGTGGGGGAACACCGGTCGCGTGGATCCAGGGCGCTGTCCCCGAATCCACGGCCGCTACAGTGTGTAGTGACTGGAGCGACGACGGTGAAACCGCAACGTTAATCACGGGTTGACCGGCCTCAAAGTCCGTGCCACAGCTCACAGTCACAGGATGGCAGGATGCAGCCCCAAGAAAAGAAAGGCAGCCCCGCCCGCCCATGCAGCATCTGCAGCTTAGTCCTGTGCACAGCACGGGGCCCGAGACCGAGAACAGGTGACCATTGATGCATCTCTCACCTCTCGCTGCCTCTCTCACTGACAGGTGTGCTCTCGCCGAGCCGATCCACTGGTCACTGCTCCGTGCTCACTGGTGTGACTGCGAGATCAGCCATGGCCGCACCGGATTAGCACGTACTAGTACTGTACCCACTAGCTTTAATTAGCGGCTTAATTAATCAAGAAGCTAAAGCTAGTAGTAGCGGTGTCATCATCAGCTCTCTCGTGATGATTGGCTGGGTGATTATTAAGCTACTGTATTCGCTAGTAGGGCTGTGGGGGACGTCACATGGGAGGTGGTCTGCTTATCCATAAACCATCATTTGATCAACTAGATCTAGATGTCATTGTATGTTGTGCTCCCTTCCCCGTTTCCCTCCCGGGGAACGCTCTGCTGGTAGTTTATTCATCGCAGCTGGCTTTGCATGCAGTCGCTAGCGGAGGCGCGGAGCAGGCGTAGTGTGCGTCGTCATACTAATCTGCATCGTCCTCCAGCACCACGTACAGGTACTCCTAGGTGAACTGAAGGCCATGGAACGAACCAATCACGCCAAGATTGGTGACGCCACTGTCCAAACAATCCTTCGCGTTTCCCGCGCGGCCAAGGGAAAGGTCGGACCTGGAAGCAGAAAAAACAGCGGTCTGCGGCAGGCTAGACTTTTATTTGCATGTTGGTTGTGATCATATCTGCGCGCTGCATTTCTATATATATACTTTTACTGTGCAAGATCCATGGAGCAGATAGCAATAAGCGGCCCAGTCCATCGATGTCAAGGCAAGTCGCCAACGACGAAAGCTTCTCTATCTTCTCAACTTAAATTAATTATAAGACGGGGAAGAGTGAAAAAAAAAGGTATATATGTGGCGCTCAGCTCGGTCCAAATTCCGGGTGCAATTTGTTCTTGCATGTCGACCACGCATGCACAGCACAGGCCGGCCCTCCCCTCCTGGTCTCTGGTCTCTGACCATGCCACCGTGGCAACGGCTGCACCGCTGTCCAGAGTCCAGACAGACTCCAGACCACCCATGAGGATGAGAGGTCCACCACGGCCACGTTCCTCAAATCAGAAGCGGCCCGATCCGTCCGCCCCGCGTGCGCTGACGAGTCCGCGACGCCTGTCCGTCCTTCTTCTCGGCTCTCGCCCTCGGCGGTTGGCTCTGGCTGGCTGGCGGCCGGCGCTCTGCATCTCCCCGTCGCCGTCCGCTAGCTAGCGAGCGCCAAAGCCCGCGCGGCCACACCCCCAGGCCCCCTCAGCCACTTGGCGCCATCATCTCTTTTTCTTCGGTTCGGCTGCTCTGTTGCCGGTAGCTGGCCAGGACGAAGAGCGCGAGGCGTTGAACGGGCACGCGCCAGGCACGGCACCGGCGGAGACGAAGAAATTCACAGCACGAGAGGTGGGGGTGGGGCTCCTGGTCGTGGCCCTGTTTCTGGCACGTGTTAAACGGATCTGAATAATACCAAAGTGATTATCAAGCAGACGAGGCGGCTGTGGGTGGCCATTATCTCGTCATGTCGATGTGTTTGATGGAGTGGTTGATCATGACCATGGACTTCGTCGTTTTCCAATTCCAACCTCCGGAACAGGGGGACCCGCTGCAGTTATTCGGTGATGCTGATGGCCTGATGATGCGTTCGACAGGGGCTGGTTTTTCTCTCATAATAAAATAAAAATAGTGTGTTCGCTCCAGGTTTTTCTTTTATTTCTCTCCTAAACTTCAACAGCTGTTGACTCGAGTAAACTTGTAGAAGTAGAAGAAAGACCTTTGAGGCTGTGACCGTGATGGTATATCCATATAGTATGTAACCTTAGTCACGTTGGGTGTTAAGCTTCAATAGCTTATTAGGTTCGGTTTCGATATCCACAGATTTTAAGAATTCAGACAAAAAAAACCTCAAAATCCTAGAATCTCTTTCAAATAGAATAGAACCTAGTTGATTTTAACATATAAACATGATATCCAATAAAACACTAATGATTTTTTAATCTAGATTCTTAAAATCCATAAAAGGCTCCAAACCCTTAGAAGGGTTACTACTTAATCAAAACAAAAATCGTTTTGTTTTCTTAGTCCTCTCCCCTGCCTGTTTACTTTGCTTGGCAACGATTACTAAATCAATAATTGAATAATGCTTATAATGGCCGCCAAACAAGCTTTGCCTTTAACACACATTGCTAGAAGATGTCCAATGTCTATGAGCACTATTTCACAGTTGTGGACTTTGATCACAAACCTGCTAGAGCTCTCTTATTCTCCTTTTATGTGAAAGCACCATCAAAATTGATCTTAAGAGTGTCTTGTGGTGGGTCAGACCAATTCTTCTCCTATCTCAGCTCTATGGTAAAACAACTAGGGTTTGTGTTGCTTGACACATAGTTGATATTGTCGTCCTTGTAGATGGTTTCATTGTTGGTAGCATGTGTTCACCTGTATTTGCTTTGTTGCGAGCATGCCATCAATCGCCTGCCAAGCCAAACACAACAAGGTTTTTGTCTTCTTCCATACACAGGGTATGGTGTATAACTCTTGGAGCAAATTCCATGGTCACCAACTATAATAGAATATTTTCCACATCCATGTATTGTCGGTAACTTTTAATACTTCTGCATCTCTCAAGGAAGCATTGTCCTTCATCTTCATCCAACATCAGGGTATCTAATGTCGATATCCAAGCCTCTCCTTGAGATATGTTTCTCCATAGCGACAAAGCTATTATGAGAATGTCTCCAAAGGAAGTGCTTCACTCTATCCGCTCAATGCATCAACTAGATTTTGTCCAATTGAAGTTGTCATCTTGAGAGCCCCTGAAACTATATTTAACCCTCTTTTTGATGTATCGTCTTTCCCATTTATCTCTTGATCAGCAGTTTTAACAGAGAACACACCCTTCCCATCATATTTCCATGCATAAGTGTCCTATCTAGATAGCCATAATATTTTAGCATCTTGTTGCCAAAAAATATCCTCCTTCATAGGTTTATCTTAGTTGCCTAACATAGGATTAATCAATTCTGACACCCTAGTAAGGATTGTGTCATTAGCCTTTATGCCACTCGCTATTGAGGGGCTTACCAAATGTGAATTCATGTTCCATCACTTACATGCTAGATCACTCCATACTTCAATGCTTGTAGACCACTCATCACTAAACTCCAGCAAGAATATGAGATGTCTGGTCTCTATGTTGCTCCAAAAGCAAGGATTCCATGGTGGGAAGTATTTGGCATAGAGTACTAGCACACACAATGGCTCTGGAATTTGCAGCAACCGCCACCTCATTTTTTGGCTGCACCGGCACATTGTGTCATAGGAAAGAACTCATCTTATCTTCACTATCTGGTTCTAAAAAAAGTTGGCATACCATCATGAGAAATTTATCATACATCAAAGAACTAAATCACTTACATTGGCACTAGTTTCACAACTGCTTTTATCATGATTTCATTGCCTGCTTTTGATAATAGTTTATACTTCCAACCTTAGAGCATCTTTAAAGAGTTTGCCAAAATTCACTTGACAAATCTTGTGATTTGGCAACTCCCTAAAATGTATGGCAAGTTAAAAAAGAGTCCTCTCCAATAGTTTGGCATAATTCACTTGCCAAACCCAGGTCAAACTTACATTAGAAACCCTGAGACAGAAACAAAACTATGTTTATTCCCTTTCACCTCCTGAAAACTTACATCAAGAACCTTGAGATAGAAACAAAATGATGTTTATGCCCTTCCACCTCTTGGAGGAGGCTGATGCACGGGCGGATGCGCAGGCGCTACGTGCACGCATATATGTGCGTGTGAGCCCTGTAGATGGCAACTTGCCAAAATATGCCAAATCATTTGCCAAACTATTTGAGGGATGAATTTACTAGTTTTGCTAAAAAAATAAGGATAGCAAGTGCTTCTGTCAAACTCTTGGAGATGCTCTTAGCTTGTATTCCCTTTTAGGTCTAGTCTTTGAGATAAGCAAAGGTTTGTGATTGTGATGTTCTCACACAAGGTGCTAAGCCAAGGTATTTCTGATTCCACTTTGCACTGGAGATTTGAAGGGATGACATGAGAGTTAGCAACCTTTCCTATGTTCTTAGCAGAGATTTTTATAACATGTCTTTGTTTATTATTTTCCCTAGTTCTCATATGATGAAAGCATGATTTTAAGATGATTTACGCCCCACTAGTTATTTTTTAGCAGCACCAAGGAATTACTTACAAACAGTAGATGATTGATACTTAGGAGACCATTACATGTACCAATCTATTCCACTTCACCGCTATTGTTGTGTACATTCAACAAACCGGATAATGCTTTAGTGCATATCAAGAATATAAAAGGGGAGATGGATCCCCCTAGTCTGAAATCACATTGCTGGCCAATTTCATCTTATTAGTTAGTTCACCGTTAAGTTTAATATGGTAAGACAGAGTTTTGACACAACTCATGACAACATCAATTCATTGTGGTTGGAACCCGACTTAGTCCTCGTACTTATCAAAAAACTTGACTTCACATGATTATAAGCCCTAGTCATATATAATTTTATTATTGCCCAACTTTGCACCCGTCTTGTCTTGGTCCGCATAAAATGTGTGATCTCTGAAGTGCATGAGCAACACATAATAATAATGTTGTTGGTCTCAGAATAAATGTACAAACCACCTATGCAAGGAGAACCGAGGCTATCGAGCTCAAATTCAAGCTAACACTTGAGAAAAATAACACTTTTATGTTATCTTATGGTAAAACCTTTCGGTCCTCCTTTCTCTTCTAAAAATTCTTGACCAAGACATAGACAAATTCATTTGCTAACGTACTAGCAATGATTTTGAAGTCATGTTAGTCAAGGCACTAGGCATTTCATTTTTAATTCTACTGGTAGATATAAGCTAGAGCATTCGTAAGTATGTCAAATTAAGATTATGGGTCTACTTGGATTGCCTCTACAATTGACCACAACTTGGCACAAAAACTTACCTCTCTATTTGGATGGCTTCCTAAGCACGCCATAAGTCTGGCATGCCACAAGTTTTGCTTCAGCTTTCAACATCAATCTCTATCAAACCTGTGGGAAGCAACTGTTTGCCGTGCTTTTGGCTCACACACAACTATGGTATGGTAAACTAAGAGAACAATCTAAATAGGCCATAATAGCCACCATGTCGCACCTATCTGGTCCACCTCCACACAAGGAGAACATTGTCTCTAATAAACGTCTGTTTGGTTTATGACCATAACTTAGTCTGTTTGGTTTATGACCATAACTTAGTCCTTGTTTAGATTTAAAAAGTTGAAAAAAGTTGGCGCTATAGCATTTCGTTTGTATTTGGTAAATATTGTCCAATCGTGGACTAATTAGGCTCAAAAGATTTGTCTCGTGATTTACAACTAAACTGTGCAATTAGTCATTTTTTTACTTTCATTTAATACTCCATATATGCGGCTAAAAATTGATGTAATAGAGAGAGTGAAAAAAATCTGAAATTTGAGAGGAATCTAAACAAGGGCTTATCATGTCTTCGGTTAGTCACATTATAGTTTTTTAGACACTATCACATCTACGATGCACTACATTTGCTTAGCATTCTACACCATACGTCGTACAATTATTTTCTCAATAAACTTCATCATAAATGTAGCTTTAATTTTGCTTACCATGGTTTTTACGGTTTATAACAAAATTAAGTATGATAAACTACCGGTACCAACTAAATCGGCCCCTTCGATTGAACCTCAGTCTCACGCACAAAAGGCGCTTTTGTGTTCACCAGCTTGTTTCTGTTTGGCGTCCAAATTGTCTACCCAGTACCCACGGATCCACCACGGTCGCCGATTTGAAATTTCAAAACCGAACGCACCCGGGGTCTTCGTTCGGAGTACCTGCCCCTGCACTGCAGTCCTGGAAATCCCGGCCCACCTCACTTGCACCAGCTCACCGATTCCACCAGTCAAACAGTCTCTCGCGAGTGCCACCGGTGGTCCTCCGTCCTCGCTGCCACCCACCCACCACCCTCCTCCGAACTCCGATTACCGTTCGCCTCGACTTCAAAACGAGAGCCCAGCAGATCTAACCCAGCCCAGGGACGCGACCGTCTTTTCCTCACCCCAGCCCAGTATTCGAATCTCGCGTGCCCAGATGCGGTAAAAATAACGGACAAACGCGGAACCCGCCGCACCGGACCTCACACGCTGCGGGGTGGGCCCTGACACGCTCGGCCCCACGCGGCAGCGTGGTGGGCAGAGAAGGCCAGCCGTAACCGAGGCCCCCTCCCCAGCGCGGTCCGGACAGCGGGCCCCGCGGATTTGACCGGTCAAAAGGCGTGGCCCAACAAACCCCAAGGGATCCGGCGCCCTGTGGGCACGTGACTCGTGCCGACATCGCCCGGTTGACAGGTGGGACCCGATAGGACCGTGACCCACATGTCTGCGGCGTTTGAAGGGGGTGGGTTCGGCGGGCGGGTGGTGCGCGCGGGCGTCGTGGTGGTGGTGGTGGTGGTGGGTGCTTTGACTGCAGGCCGGGCAGCAGGCAGCGGGCAGGCACAAATCATTTCGGCCGCTGCGTCGCGTTGGGAGCAGTATTCTGCTGTGCCTGCGTCCCGACAAGCGGAAAGAAGAGGCGGGGGAGGGAGGTAGAAAGGGGGAGGAAAGGAGGAGAGCGAGCAGCCAGAGAACAGGGAGGGGGAGATACTACTCCTAGAGGAGTCGGAAGGAAAGGGGGAGAAGGCGAAGAGGGGGAACCAAATCTCGGAGGGGAGCAGAGGGATTTCTTTGGTTGAAGAAGGCGGGCAACAGTGGAGGAGGCTAGAGGTATGGACGGACGGACACCCATCTGTTCTTGCTCCTAGATTTGGCTGTTTGTTTTTTCTGTTTGTTCTTCTCTGTCGGTAGTTTGTGACCGCGAATGGGCGTTCTTGGTCCGTGTTTGCGTGCGCCGCTGGCGATGCTGGGCGCTGTGGTCACCCGTCTCCGGGGATCTGCCTTTTCCCGGTGAGAGGTGCGGACCGTTCGCGGCGGCCGCGTTGGGCCTGTTCTTCGCGCGGGCCTGTGAGGTTTCTGGAGCGTTTCCTGGGTTCTTGACGAAGTTGGCATCGTTCTGTGCAAGATTCGCTCTTTCTCTGAGTTTGTGTTCTTGTTTTTAGTCAGCCTTGCTAGCGCGTTTTGCTTCTGTTAATCTTGTCTACGGGTCCATAGGTTCTGCCCAGGCCGTCAACTCGCCCTGGATTTGCTTATTCCCCTTTGTTACAGGCTCAGAATGCCCCTGAACAGATTCAGAGGGGTCCTAATCTAGGATTATTTGCTTTGACTTTGCAAGAGTTAGGAGCACGTTGCCTTGATATGCTTGAGTTCTTTAGAAGGGAAGCGTTGCTTGGCGGATGAACAAGCGTCTGTATCCTTAAGAGTATCTGCCAGTCTGTCTTCATATCTTCAGAGAGGAGGGCGAATATAAGAAGATCCTTCGTTTCCATTTCTAAACTATGGCACAGTAAATACAAAATTACGAATGACTTCCTTTTGCGAGTTTTTGATAAGCCGGGACCGGTTGTTGCAATGTGTGTCAACTATTGGGTGATTCTGTGCTCTATCTTCTGTCGTTTCTTACATTTACTTAGATTCGAAGGATGGGTTGTATACTCTTTAACAAAGTCCAGCTCGTTAGACAATAAACCTCTCCCTTTGCGAATGATGCTGCCATTGCGATATCTGGAACCATACATCTGACCGGTTTGGTTATTATTCCACTTACAGGTAGCCAGTAGATCTACTGCTGTGGGGGGAGTTGATGCAAAGTTGAGTTGCTGCGTGTTGGCTTTCTTCAGAGATGGCTTCAGCTGGTGTAGCCCCTTCTGGGTACAAGAACAGCAGCAGTACTAACATTGGCACCGAGAAGTTGCACGATCAGATGAATGAGCTAAAGATTAGAGATGATAAGGTGAAGACACATTGACATCTTGTTTCAGGCATACTGTAATTTCTTCAAGATTGTGTGAAAAATAGACCTGACGTGAATGCCAAATGCAGGAAGTTGAAGCAACCATAATTAATGGGAAAGGGACTGAAACTGGGCACATAATAGTCACCACTACCGGTGGCAAGAATGGTCAACCAAAACAGGTGAGTGCTTTACTGCAGTTGATCAGGATTTATCAACTATTGTACATGTTTTTAATGTGTGCCTGAATGAATAATTGAAAGCCAAGACCATAATTTATTATGCTACTTCTGCATATTGCCAATATATTCATTATGCTAGCATATAAGATTGTGGAATTGTTCTCATTAATTTTGTCAGTTTCTGTTTGTATAATAATATTTATTTATCGGTTGCATTTGCAGACAGTGAGCTACATGGCTGAGCGCATTGTAGGTCAAGGTTCTTTTGGGATTGTCTTCCAGGTTAGTTGCAACAACTTGTGACTGACTGAGATATGTTCTATTATGCAGCTATCTGTGATATTGCTATCCGGGGCACAGTTTACATGTTTTAGATCTTTCAGATGCCTCCTAATTTGCAATGCCATTTCACCTGTTCATAGGCTAAGTGTTTGGAGACGGGTGAGACTGTTGCCATAAAGAAGGTTCTACAGGATAAGCGTTACAAGAACCGTGAGCTGCAGACCATGCGGCTTCTTGACCACCCTAACGTAGTTGCTTTGAAGCATTGCTTCTTTTCAACAACTGAGAAGGATGAGCTTTATCTAAACTTGGTCCTTGAGTATGTGCCGGAGACAGTTCATCGAGTTGTGAAGCATCACAACAAGATGAACCAGCGCATGCCACTTATTTATGTGAAGCTGTATATGTACCAGGTAATGATTTGTCCCTTTCCTTTTTGTTTTAATTATTATACTTTAAAGCATATGTTTTGGAAACTGTTTGAGAATGTTTGATGTTGATGCTAAAAGAACATATTTCATTTCACCTAAATATTGGCTGCTGCAATGAATGTGCTAGTTCCTTTTCAATATTTGATATTGTATTGGTTTTTGGCAGATATGTAGGGCATTGGCTTACATTCATGGCACTATCGGTGTCTGCCACAGGGATATTAAGCCACAAAATCTTCTGGTATGCTGGAAAATTTTCGATTTTGCTCCTTATCTTGTTCTAGAAGGTTTTGTACTTTGAAACTGATTATCAAACTTCACTACAGGTGAACCCACACACCCACCAGCTTAAACTTTGTGACTTCGGTAGTGCAAAAGTTCTGGTCAAGGGGGAACCAAACATATCGTACATCTGTTCCCGATACTACAGGGCTCCAGAGCTCATATTTGGTGCCACTGAGTATACCACAGCGATTGACATTTGGTCTGCTGGATGTGTTCTTGCTGAGCTTATGCTAGGGCAGGTATGGTGTCTCATATGTTAATTGCCATTTAAAAGTTTTCGAGTCAACAAAAGTGTTTTTTAGTGCACCCTGTCTTACAAGAACTATTTGGACAGCCTTTGTTTCCAGGTGAAAGTGGTGTGGACCAACTTGTTGAAATCATCAAGGTAGTTCTTGGTTTGACAAACTTGTAAATTGTCTTCTACAGAAGCATAAATTCTGATCACCCTTAATTTGATTTTGTATGGCAGGTCCTTGGTACTCCAACAAGGGAAGAAATTAAATGCATGAACCCGAACTACACAGAGTTTAAGTTCCCACAAATCAAAGCACACCCATGGCACAAGGTGCAAATCTTTCTAAATTGTGTTAAATCTTCTAAAAAAAATGTTTCTGTTGTGTTACTGATTGCCTTTTTGGACATCTTATCTTTCAGGTATTCCACAAAAGGATGCCGCCAGAAGCTGTTGATCTGGTCTCTCGGCTACTCCAGTACTCCCCAAATCTGAGATGCACTGCTGTAAGTGCATGTCATTGTACATTACGTGCTGAAAATTCTCAGCATTAGACCTGTGCGCCCAGTTCCTGCATTCCCCCTGTTCACTTTATGATTTTCTAACATCTTCATGAATCTGTTGTCCAGGTGGAGGCGCTTGTTCACCCATTCTTTGATGAGCTTCGAGATCCTAATACTCGTCTTCCAAATGGCCGCTTTTTGCCGCCCCTTTTCAATTTCAAGCCTCATGGTATGTTTCATGCCTACTCCAGCATTGTTATCGTATCTATTACAGCCAGCTAGCCGTTTAGTTCCAAGTTTGTATTTTGTATATCACTCCCTTACATAATTGCCCCTTCTGTTCTGCAGAACTGAAAGGAGTCCCAGCAGACATTGTCGCGAAATTGATTCCAGAACATGCAAAGAAGCAATGCTCCTATGTGGGATTGTGAAATCTGGTGTTGAGACTGGAACCTGTGGTTGCAATTGTGCATTTCCCCTGGGATGATGGATGATCTGAGGCATGCTAGCCTGTCGTTGAAGATCCAAGGTTACCTACTTGTACGACAATGTGACCTGTGTAGCTGAGTAGTCTATGTCGCAGTGACATGTAACGGCACCCCCTTCCTACTAACTGACGCTTAACGGAGATTGCCATAGCTGATCTTGTAATTTGTTATAGAGCAGTATGAATGTATTTATGGTAGCTTTGAATCTTTGTATGGATTCACTTCGTTTTTCCATGTTTCCTTGTCTTCAGACCCAGACTGCTACCGTATTTTGTTTCAGAATTCCTAGCTACCTGATGCCTAGTGCCAACCAGCGTGCTTCTGTCGGTTATTGCACACTGGCGATGAGATCCCCTGTGGTCCTGTGGATTGTTGTCAAAATCTTTTGGTTGAGCTATTTGTTCTGTCTGGAAGTGTGCTGATTTGATCCCTCTTACCAGAAAGTTGCGACATTTGCAGCGTTTGAAACGATTGACGAAATGTGACATGAGCAGATGCTACTCTGCTGTTTGGCACAGCTCCTTGCCACGATCACTTTGGAGCCGGTGTTGGAAGGAGCAGCTACAAACTGCAGATCCAGTTTCAGCTGGAGCAGACCAGTGCCAATCAGGCTCAGTATCAGGTTAGATTGAGGTTTGAGGCGTAGAGGCGGGTCTTCCGTGGAGTGTGCAATGAGATCCCCTGTGGTCCTGTGGATTGTTGTCAAAATCTTTTGGTTGAGCTATTTGTTCTGTCTGGAAGTGTGCTGATTTGATCCCTCTTACCAGAAAGTTGCGATATTTGCAGCGTTTGAAACGATTGACGAAATGTGACATGAGCAGATGCTACTCTGCTGTTTGGCACAGCTACTTGCCACGATCACTTTGGAGCCGGTGTTGGAAGGAGCAGCTACAAACTGCAGATCCAGTTTCAGCTGGAGCAGACCAGTGCCAATCAGGCTCAGTATCAGGTTAGATTGAGGTTTGAGGCGTAGAGGCGGGTCTTCCGTGGGTGATAGTATTCTTTTCGTTCTAAATTATAATTTGTAACTCTGTTTGATAATTCATCATATTTAAAAAATTATATAAACATAGTTAAATTTAAATTATGCTTAAAGAATTTTTATTAATAAAGTGTGTATAAATTTTTAAATAAGATGAAACCAAGGGCTTGTTTGGATAATGGAAAATGAGAGGTGAAATAGAGATAGGGAAATAGATGAACAACTAGGATTAAATGAAATGTGAAGAATGGATGACTGAGATTTTTTAGAGGGTGAGATAGGTGATTTTTATCCCTATCCTATCCTCCCTAACCAAACAAGCCTAAAAAAAATCAAACAAACTAAAATTTGAAACGGAGTTGGTATTTTATTTTCTGAGCCATACCCTCGCAAGTTGCAATCTATCATTGGACATTTGGACTGTTCAACTAGGGTTTTGGCTAGGCTGGATTAGCAAAGGAAATTCTCAGCTCTTGCAAAAATTTGTGTGGGGTTTTGTTGCTCCAAATGTAGCAGAGAGCAGAGCTGCCAACACCCAACAACAGGATGCCCTTGGGGAAGTATTACTGCGATTACTGCGACAAGCAGTTCCAGGACACCCCCGCCGCCCGGAAGCGCCACCTCCAGGGCACCCAGCACCAGCGCGCCCGCGCCCTCTGGTACGACTCCATCCGCCACCAAGGTCAGCCGCAACCCTCCTCTTCCCCTTCCCCTTCCCGGTCGTCGCTTCCTTGCTCTCTTTGTTGGCGCGTTTCGTCGAACACCGTGTCTGCCACCGCGCTCGGGGCCGTCCGTTCAGGTCTGTCCGGTTGACTCCTCTGTTTCTTCGTCGGCAGACCAGCATGGCGGCGCTTCCTCCCTCCTCCTGCCTGACGGCACCCTCGCCAAGGGCATCTGTCACCACTTCGTTCGCACGGTGAGTGAGTCATCTCGTGTTGCGTGCGTCGGTAACTTAGCTGCTGCATCACATGCACCGAGAGTAGGCCACTGAATTTTGAGGTCAATTCCTTCATGTTGCAGGGGGCTTGCAAGTATGGGGATTCATGCAGATACTTCCATCCGAAGCCTGGTGGTGTCAATCCAGCATTAGCTGCACCAGGTAAGGGTTTGCATTTTTCTTATAGTAGCGTGCTATTCACACATATGGTAGGATATACTGCCTATAGGCTACAGGTATGATATTGGGTGCAACTTAGAGGCTTTTTGAACATCAGCTACTTGATACTAAAACATCAAGTGGGTACCCATCGAGGTGTATGCTGTGTTTGGGGCTAGATTCGATCTGAATGCAACACCTCCTGAAGATCACAGGTTCCTACACATACTGTTTCATTCGAGCAACAGACAGTGTAATTGATTTTAGATGATATCTGTGCCCCTCTGCGAAATCCAAGCAGGGCTTTTGGGTCTCCCTTTCTGCGGAAAGAATTATCTGTACACAAATCTGCTGGAGTGTAGGACATTTAGTCTTCCCCCCTGCCCCGCTCGAACACGCAGCAGAGGTGTGTATCATTATGTTAAAAAGAAAAGAAGGTGTCTAGGTGACTCATACAACCCCTTAAAAGGGCATGACCCCATGACCAGTACAGCAAGGAACCTTTAGCCTCGTTAGGTATAAATCATTAGGAATGACTAATTATCTTGAATGCATTACTAAACTTATATTTACAATTACTATTGGTAACGCCTGATGCTTATATTATAACTTGGAGAAACATTTGTTTATTGGTTCTGTCAGCGCTAAAACAATACTGAGTTTTAAATTGCTTTAGTCCATGGAGAGGCCTTATATGTTTGATGTTTCCAATAAATTTGTATCATTTAGGGCCTGGGTCTGGGCCTGGACCCTTGGTGCAGCAGTCTGATTTTATTGGGAACCAACCCAATTTTGTTGGATACCAGGGAGCAGACAGAAATTCTTCCTCAGGTGATCTTTTTATTGCATGAGATTCCTATCAAACACAATATTGTTATAGTTAAATGTATGATTGCATGCCTATCCTCTAAATTACTAGTTGGATTTTGCTTCGTAAACAATTAATTCTGCATTCTAGTTAATGCTTAGAGTTTGTTTACAATATTTTTTATAAAGCCTGAACTTAAAAAATGAAAACAACGAATATTAAAATTTAAGTACGCCACCCCACTCAGTCAAGTAACTAGTAAATATATGGAAAGTGTGCCTTAACTGTAGGTGTTTCACGGTCTCGCCAATCCAGAATAAACATAGCACTTCTAGAGTTCTAGTGTTACATTTTTTTCTGTCTAGATTTTTTTTTTTTTTTTTTTTTTAAAAAAAATGGGTTGTCATTGAGGACATCTTTTTGTTTAACTTGCCATGTCGGGAAAATTCTGTTGATGACCGTTGAATGAGATGAAACCTACTTCTACTTGTAAGTAGAGAACACCTGCTTGTAGAAGAAACATACATAATTAAGATACTAATACATTCTCGCCCGGAACTGCTTTGAATGAACTAACAAAAGATTTCCAAGTTATTGCACCCACCTTTACAGAAAGAATTGTGATATGCGACAAGCTAGATGCTTATCATATCCTCACTTCAGTCAGCTGTCATGCCATGAATTGAGTCCTTGCCACACAATCATCCTAGTTGGACATTCTAAATTACTGCATCATGTGCCAGCGGGTCCATTGGTTAGGACTTGGTCCCTACCAGAGACTGATTGCATACCGTTTGGATGTTTCGAGGCTATTCGATTGCAAGTGGGCTTGTCGGTTGGTGCCTCCAGATGACTAGGAGGCAGGTCCTACAGATTAAAGACCTTAAATTTGTTTGGTTTGGTGCTGTTGTCAGCTTCCTGGTCTGCAGGAATCATGGTCTTGATCCTTTCTCTGAATTCTGAAATGTCGCGACGCTTTCAAGTGCTTAAGCTGCCAGGGCAGCATAGGGTTCTCCGTTTTGCAAGTGCTCCATCATGATTTATCTCGTTAATTAGTTCCATCACACTTTAGATCACATTGGCAATGTTTCATTCCTGTCATTGTTGGCACAGGGAATATACTGGGGGAGCACACCTCGTGGGGCAACTTGCCGCCGTCACTGCAACCTCCCCCTGAGGGTGGCTATCCTCCCCTCCCGTTCATCGACTGGGGCTGAAGGGTCGTTCTCTCCCTGAAAATTGAACCATTTAATATCATGTACCTTGATTGATTGTGCTAAATCGCATATGCTTGCAGCGCAGTAGAATAACAGGGATCCCAGTTTACTTCCTTTGATCGTAAATATATTTCTATTGGTATTTACAGTCAAAGTCACACTTTGGAGATTGTGTTGATGTTTGAATGAACTCATTTGTGATAAGAGGAAGTGTCAATGGTGCTCTTCTGGCAGTTGGAAAGTTGGCAACATGTACAATGTGCACAACCGTACTGGTGAGCAGCAGTGAGCAGCACCTCTGCACCTGGCTTTCACATGGACGCCTTGCGTCCTTCTGTTCGTTCTTTTTTTTTTTTCAATTTAATTATATGTTGGGGCCCTGGGTGGCCTGAATATATTGCATTGGAGTGAATATAAATTGCCACCCAAGAGGACACGACATTGTACGTGTACTGAGCACACCACCACCACTACCAACATACAGAAAAGAGTGGAGGACCACACCAAAGAACACCTCTTTGTTCACCAACTAATACCACTATAAGTGATTATACTCAACTAAACACCACTATCAACTGACTACTCGCGACCTACATTCCCTAGGGAGATGACAGCCGTGATATACAATGTTATTGAAGTGCATTTGGGATCCAATCGACGTCCACCTATTAAGGGGAGTAAACATCAAAAGAGGGATGGCCGGCATTATGAAAAGTGAGGGGACCTTCTCTCTTGATCCTGTTAACCCGGCATTTGTTTTTTTTTCCTCGAATACGTAAAAGATTTACGCATCATTGTGGAGCCCTAGTCATAGCTGCGTGGTGAGCACAAAGAAAACTATTCTTCTTTTTTTTTTTTTTTTTTTTTTTTGATATAAGAGCAGCTTTCGTTTTCTTTTTTAAGTTCAAACTATATCAAACATCAAAAACCGAGTACAGAGATTAGGGAAATGAATCTCCAAACACATGAAATTTGCCACCATGATACTGGGCAAACAACCGAATTGCTATAGGGACTGTATCCACTAAGTAGAGCGTGGCAAGTTGTATTTGAGTAGGATCTCTAATTTAACATCTCACAGAAGCATCATCAGGTCTTCAAGAAGCCCCACCGAAAACATGGTAGGCACCATTCTCGGATAATGGTGACCAAGACCTCTAATAGCCTCTCCCTTGTGCTCTGCGGCACTGTAGGTTGAAAGTTGAGCCGTAGCTGTGTAGTGAACTTTACCGAACTCAATAGACACTAGAGTAATTTCCATTAAAACTTCAAGACAGAGTTTCTTGCCTAATTAGCTTGGCTAAGGCTGCTGGCAGGCAGCACCACGTGGAAATGCTCGGACGGAATTCTTCCAGAAAACACAGTACATGTCAAGGGCAAAACTGATATGAACCGTCGTCGAGTAATAATAGTTAGGGGGTGTTTGCACGCAAAAGTTTTGCCTGTCTCGCATCGAACCCATTCCAAAGACGATGCAGGAAAGTGGTCGGACCCGGCCGTCAAGGTCAAACTATCTGCATCCACGCGGACTTGCGGTCGACGCGAGGCCACTCCAGGCAGGAGACGAGCCACCGTTCTTCCTCCTCCGCCTCCACGCCCGTGCCGCCGTCGCAGGAGCGTGTCGTCGCCGGACGCGTCGACCCGAACGACGTCCACTTCTCCGGCCGCTGCTCACGCGTCGTCGTCGTCGTCGTCACCGTCCTCCTCCACCGCTCCCGTGAGTAGTGCCTCGTCGTTGGCACTGATGACAATGGCTCGCAGGAACAGGAGGAGGGAAGCCATCGTTGAGAGGATTGATGGATCAACTGCTTCTGCTTGCTCAAGCATCAACAGTCGTAGTAATAGCTTCATATAGCAGTGACCTACATTTTTGTTTACTGGTTGCAGGTGAATCTGCATTTCTTGCAAGAAATTTCTTCTGTTCGTGCAAGGCTGTGTCTTGCCAGGTGCATCACACAAAGGCCATGCTCGGGGTTTAGTTGCCCGCTGGACGTACTGTAGGTGAGCCAGTTGGGATGTGGTTGGTGCTTGGCAGCGATGTCGTGAAGATGTTTCTGACATTACGCTCGTCGGTGAGTGTTTGTTCACCCCACATTCTGGTTGTGCTTTTATGTGTTTTTGTTTTTTTTACTCCAAAAAAAACAGCATTGCACAAGTTTTTCCTGCGTGTGGCCTGCAGTGTGTGCGTTACCTGACTGAATTCTCTTTTTGTGAACGTCACCTAACTGAATTTCCCGTGGGAGCTCGTTAGATTCGTGCACTGCATTGGCTGGTGTAGTGTACGTCTTCACTAGAGCCCTTCTGGTCATACCAACTGCCGGACTGCTCTGAAGACAGCTCATTTCCTGAAGGCTTCAGTCGTTACTGGCACGATTGTTCTTCGTAATGTGCTTATGCTGAATGTTGACTCTAGTAGATGGGATCAGATACGCCGCAGAGTCAGAGATGTCACACTACGACATAAAAATTCAGATTCTCTTCAGACAAAATTCAGGTAAGCACAATTGACAGCCACACGGCCATTCTTTCACATAAACAACAAACTGATGATAGTTTTAACCCTTCTGTTATTTGTCACTAACGCCTTTTGCACACTGTCAATGGCGGCATATCTGGGTGTAGAGAAGTGTGATGTACACTAGTAACATAAAAAGTTTGTTGACAATCCCGATAAATTCAGTATTTCTCAGGTGTATTTTGTACAACGGCTTCAATCAGAGCAAAAAAAAAAAAAAGGGAGTAAACCGTTCTTCCAACTGCATCACAACACCTGAACCGCGCAACTGTACATGGTCCGCTGCATAATGTTTTTTTCAGCCTCAAGAAATCCTGCAGTGCAGTACTGCAGTTGCAGAGTGCAGGTGAACGGAGCCGGGCATGAGCATGGTGTCAAGGCCGAGCTGCTGCTTCGTCGTCTCCCTCCGCGCCGTCGTTGTTTGCCAGCCGTGAATCGAGCCACCTCGCCAGGTTCGCCAGGAACGGCGTGTAGACGAAGTAGCACGTCGTCGTCCAGCTCACCAGCCCCTGAACAATTCCGCACGCTGGTATTTAACAGAGGACAGAGAGATGCGTGATGCGATCCCGTCGCCTGCCGGTGCCGGAGATGAGAACGTACCTCGCCGAGCAGGTGGACGTCGGCGTTCGGATAGCTCCAGCACCCAAGTAATCTGCATATACGAGCATAGCATGTGCAGGACATTGCAAGCGACGCAATTGATCCGGGTATGTACAAACTTGAAGCGAATGCCGTTACTTGATCAATGGGATCTCGGCGAGTGGGCAGACTGTGCCGACGAGGCAGGCGACGGCGAAGCCCAGCCAGGAGCCATCGAGGAACAGCCACACGAACTCGGCGGCGGCAAACAGGATGTAGGCCTCCACGTTGCTGGGCACCCCTGCTCTGTACAGCTCCGCGCTCAGCTCGATGAACAGAGCAAGAGCACTGCGTAAATCAATGGATCATTCACCGCTCTCCATCATAAAGCAGCATCTGAGATCAAAGTGGACGAGGAGAGAATCTAGCTAGAACGCACAGTAGCGACGTCGCCGTCTTCTGCGCGGTCCCGGTGGCCTTGGATTTTGGGGGCGCCGGCGCCCTCGCGTCCAAGAACAGGTGGAGCAGGCCGACGGTGAGGTAGAACGCGCCGAGAAGGGGCGGCACCAGGATGTGGGTGTGAAGGGGGCCGGCGTCGACGGCGCCGTTTCCGTACACCTGGAGGCCGACGCGGGAGTGGATCCCGTCGAGGAGCGGGCCTAGGAGGAACCCCGCACCGAAGAGCGCTGCCGAGACGGCCGGCCAGGCGCGCCTCCTCGAAGCTGGGACCGGGGGGGACGGCTGTGGCTGTCCGCCGTCGAGGAGAGAGTGGGGTGGCCTGAAAGACCGACGGCGCGGGATGTGCCGCTGGTGCCTCGAGGGGAGGGGCGGCCGCGGTGGCGGAGGGGCGCCGGCGGCGAGCACGGCGACCTTGGCGCGCATGTCCTTTATCCAGTTATTATCCTGTGGGCTAGGCCACGCGGCGTTAGCGCAGTAGTTTCTCATAATTCATCGTGGTCGAGGCTCCAATTTTCCACCTGATGAACGTTATAAAATATAAAAAAATTATATTCAAGAGATGATAATATAAGGTACTTTCTTCGTTTCAAATTATAAATTATTTTGATTTTTTATTCATCTATTTTACTATATATCTAGACATATTATTATATCTAGATACATAGCAAAATAGATATAAAAAAAATTAAAACGACTTATTAAATAAAATAGAGAGAGTAAAATATAAAAGTTGTAAGTAAAATATTTGGAGCTCGTGAAAATATCTCAAGGAACTTTCTATACCTGTATTTACTTCTATGAAAATGAAAAAAATATGTGGAAAATTTTGAAAAATTTACAAAACATTGCATCACAAACATAACATATTTTGAAAGTTTTCCACAACAAAACACAAGATGGAACCATCATGAATATAACACATTTTGAAAATTTACAAAACTTTCCAATTGATGTTGAATGCATTCATCTTTGGTTGCATATCATGCTTTTTTACTTGTGAAAATTTTTCAAAATGCATTTAGATATCAATTAGAATGTTTAGGGGGGGGGAGAGTTTTCATATTTTTTGGATATCTTTTTCATTTCCCCTTAGCTAAATTTGGAAGCTCCTTAATATTTTCATTATTCAAAATTTGTTATTTAGATTTTTCCTATCCCAATATATCTTTGATTTTTCTCAAAATTTTTAGAATCCTAGAGTCCTTTTCGTGGTTTAAAAATTTCTTCAAATACCTCATCGGGCATTTATTAAGTTTTTAACTAAAAAAGGATGAAACACCTTGAAAAGCATTTCAAATAAGGACAGGGTGGTAATTTAAATGGTTTTGAGAGTTGACATGATAGTATGTCCAATTTTAAAGTTTAAGAAGAAAAATTAGACTATGGCCTTTTTCATTAGATTATGTATCTAGTAAAAAGCATCTACATTCGAAACCATAAGTGGCATAGTGGACCTTGTACAAAATCCAGTCAATCTAGGTGGGAAAAAGTACACATGCCAACAAAATAAGGTGTAAACCTTAAAAAACCCATGTATTTTCTCGTTTAAATGGGATTATATGCCAAACAGTAGAATCTAGTATGTTGAATTTTGTGACCGCATGCGTTTATGTTTGCGCAATGCCTTGCGAAATTATTTTTGTATTAATGACTCATATATCTTCATTAGGTAACATCCCTTGACATCCCACATCCAACCTTGCTAGGCAACATTGACGAATACATGGATACCCTTGTGGACATCAGACATCCACATATCACCTTAGCAATACTCCATCCGTCTCAAGATATAAGGCACGATTTGACTCGGTGCGGTCTTCAAGGTCATGCTTTAATCGTTAATTGATATTATTATTATTATAAGCAATTTATGGCAACAATAAAAGTATCATTAGATAGTATTTTTGAAGACAAATCTAATGTTACCACTATTGTACTATAAAAATTTATATTATTGGACTAATCACTAGTCAAAGATAACAAAGTTTAAATTTTGAAGTACGTGCGCGCCTTATATCTTGAGACGGAGTACAATCTACCAACACATGATATAGGGTGTATTACCTCACCATTAGGGACCAATAAACCTACATAAATCTATGTCTTTATTGCCATCAATCTCTAAGTCATGTGCATAACTCCATAATCATTGTCGATGTAAAAACACAAATATATGTCTTGGTGGCCAAAGATTCAAAAGTTTAAGGAAATGATTAGAAGGATAGTGGCCCCTTCTAGTTTGTCACTGTTCCCATCTCCCTACAATCCTGGCTTAAAGGGCCGTTTGGAACAAAGGAAGAATGGATGAATTAGTAGGATTGTTGTTTAACCTATAAAACAACCATTGAGAATAATGATTGAGTTCCTACAAATTCTATCAAATAATTTGTATGGAAAGGCTAGGTCCCTGGAGTTTTGGAGAAATTCTATCAAAAGACTGAAACATCATTGAAAGTTTTATGTCTCTCGTCGAATTTCAGTGTTTTCTGTCGCACTCAATACAAATGTTCATTTTTATGTTATTTTTAATTTTTTATCCATATGATTCAAATGGACTAGATACAATTGGGTTGGGTTCAGGTTAGGCCAAAAAAATATTATCGGCCCACACCCAACCCGACCTATGCGGTGGGCCAAAAATGAGGCATGTGCTAATGCCCGACTCAACAGACCGCTACATTGGTTGACTCCATAGTAAAGTTAAAAAAAAAAAGCTCGGCCCCATCAAATGCACTATAAACCGATGACCTATACATATAAGGAAGATTCAAGTTAGTTCTATATGGAACAAATCATGACACAAGTAGCAAAATACATCAAAGGGTTCAGATAAAAGTAAGATATCAATCGTTTGAAGAGGAGCAAATAAATCGGTCAATATTACGCCATATAATACACATTGTTTACTTACAAGATCTGACTATCCAATGGTGTTTCCATTTCATAGCATAATAATAATGTCGATTTTATTGTAGACTTGACAAATACTTTCTTTTGGCATCATGGTACATATCATGTTGTACCATGCTTTGACCAACTTGATGTGCAACAACTTGCTCTTTTTTTTTTTTTTTTTTTTTGCATGATTCGCTTTTGATCTGATTATGGAGCCACCCTTGATGAGCACCTGCAAGTGGGCCCCACCCAACCCACATCCTATAAAGGTCATCCCCCTCTAGCTCTAGTATGGGCAGCGAGTTCTATTGTGTGAAAGCCAACTGCAATTTCGGCCCATGTAAGCGAGGGCATTATTATAGTATCTTTAAAGGCAAAATTGACAGCTCGTGACTCTTGTACAACATTGTTGACTACTTGTACAAAATTGTAGGCAAAATTTCGAAAAAGGAAAGCACAGCAACAGAGCAACGTAAAAGCAAATAGTGTAGAAAAGAGAAAAGAGGAGCTCAAACGTTTGTGATAATAACAGTCACCGTTTTCTGTAGGTAGCAAATATTACTGAACTAGAATTTTGGAAGAATGGAAAGGTTGCTTTGCTTCTTCAATATTTTATCAGTTTGTGCTCTTAGAACATTTCTAACATGATGAAACCCTCTACACCGTCCTCCTCACATCATATATGACACTTATTTTATTAATAGCACATGTAGGGGGTATAAGTCTGATATAATTAATTTCTATTCATCTGAAGGGTTAAGAATTAAGAGACCAGATATATAGAGGGGTTTATATACTACTCCCTCTGTTCTAAATTATAAGTCATTCCTATATTATTTTTGAAAATTTAACCAAAGTTATAGAGAGAATTACTAAGAATTATGAAATCAAATAGACTTACTATAAAAATATAATTAATAAAAAATCTAATAATATTTATTTGGTTTTATAAATATTATTATTTTGTACTATATATAAATTTAGTCAAACTTGAGGTACTTTGACTCTCTAAAAAAGTTGAAATGGCTTATAATTTAGAGCGAAAAGAGTAAATGGATAATTTGTATTTGAGTGCAAACATTCAAAGTCAAATATTATATGTGTGTGTGTGCACGTGTGTGTGTGTGTGCGTGTGCGTGCGTGCGCGTGCGTGTGTTGATAATCCATTGACCAAAATAATCCATTTATATTGATATCCAACACATTTGTCACTATGAGTTTCTGGACCTAAACCTAAGAAAAATAATAATTATTTATTCTTGTACTCCCTACGTCTCCAAATAAGTCAATTTTAAGATTCCGTATAAAGCAAATTAAACTATATTAAATTTGACTAAATTTATAAAAAAGAGTAATAATATCTATGATATAAGATAAGTATATTATAAAAATACATTCTATAGTATTTCTAATAATACTAATATAGTGATATAAATCTAGCATAAATATAGGTTTTTCTATTAGTTTAGTTGACGTTTAAAAATTTTGACTTAAAGATAACTCTAGAAATTAATCTATTTACTGAGCGGTATAAGGAGTAAATATCGATACATATAAAAGGTCATATGTGATTTGTTTTGTATGTAAGCGTGCGTATTCTTGTTAGCGGAACAGGGCCAAATAAATATGGTGCTTCCCAGTCCATTCTTGTTAGCGGAACAGGGCCAAATAAATACGGTGCTTCCCAGTCCCAGTAGCTAGCAAGCACCCATCAAGGTTGTCGAGATCTCAGGACACCGTGGCGCCTTGACGTCCACGCACGCAGCTAGGACTATGTTGTTGTCCTCCTCACCGCTGACGACAGGTACACTCATTGAAGGCCAGCAGCGAGGGAGGGAAGCCCTCAAATGCCAAGCAGCGCTGAGGCTAGCAACAAAGGGCAATATATATTTTTTTTAAAAAAATCAATTTACAAAGACCGGCGTCTTAATGCAACCATCTCTATAACTTCACAATAAATTGACTGCTGCCTCTGCGACAGGCGGACATTTCATCCATTTCTGAAAAGGGAAAATCACCCATCTTTGTAAAAGGGGTGTATTTGTGTAGTAGTACGTGGCGACTGTATGACCAGTTACCCTGGTCCATTTTAAGTATGTGCTTTAGTGCAAACACATACAATAATAAAATTCGATTGACTAGAAACATTGGCCAAAATGAAATTATACCACAGAATACAGAACAACAGTAAAAAGATTAGACAAGCGAGACCTTTATATGGTTCGAATGGAGTGATGGTTCTGACAAATTAAAATGTTCCTGAACTTCACATACGTGCATTTTTTTCAAGGACATGTGGTAAAGTATTCTAAAGGGTGAATATTCATTTGATTTCTTGATTCTTTTGGCAAAGTATATTTTTTACACTCAAATTTGCCTTCCGATTATCTAAACCGGACAAATCTGGTCCTTGTGTGTTTTTTATTTAATTTAAATAAAAATATGAATCTTTGTACCTAGAAAGCTTTTGATGTAAGGATTTATTTTATTGTAATCATATTCATCTCAATCCATATGTAAGGACCAATACACATGAATTGAAGTGGATACGAGTACCTGTCAGCGAGGCTGACATGCGGGATGGCCATCGCTATTGTACCCATCTATCTAAGGCCTCTCATCTTCCACGACGGTCATCTCGCCTCGCATCCATGCTGCTTGTGTGCAGCGCTTGCCATATACAGCTTCTTTCTACTCGGCATCGCAGTTGTTGTCACCTTACCCGTCATCCCCTGCGACAACACCCACAACCGCGCTGGCCATGTACACATCTACTGAAGCATCAACATAATTAACCATGTACTTTTTTTTTGATAAACTAGCAAAATGCCCGTGCGTTGCATGGAAAAAAATATAGATAATACGACCAATGGAATATGGTGAAAAGATGTTTCTTTTTTAATGCATTTATGGTGTTATTCTTTTCTCTTAGGATCTATTTGGATTGTTTCTTGTTGGAGGAATTGGAATCTATTTAATGAATTATGCTATTTGTCTCAAAATTTACGATTCCACAAACTTTTCAAAGTTCACGTATGAGCTTATTATCTCAAATTTATAAGATGATGAGAGATGGAAATCAATTATATATATCACCATACTACGGCTCTACTTGGTCTATATTAGAAATGCAACGTACTCCAACATAGCTAATACACATATATTAGCGTTATGCGGAGGAAAACGACCATATTAGTTTAATTAATATGTGTCTAAATTATAATTTATTAGAATAAATTCAATAACATAAATTAACTATTTATATCTAGTAGAAACCAAACCACGCCTACTAAGTCGAGCATAAAGAGGCCACTGCTATTTACAAGTTACAAACGTCCATCAAAGCCAGAGGACAAGGTACATGCAACACCCAGACACAGACTATATAGGGCGCGCAAAGCGAAGGCATGATCGTGAAATCTGCATCATTGTTCAAGCCATTTGTTTTGTTTTTTTTTTTTTTTTTGAACATGTTCAAGCCATTTGTCTCCTTGTTCTTCCTCCTCCTGCGGACGCTCGCCGGTTGGCGCCACCCTGGCAGGATGGCAATCACGACGAAGCCGAGCCCACCGCTGCCGACGCTGGACATGCTTCATGGCCAGACTCTAGTGGTCGATGTGGAGGCGTGGATCCTGCGTCCTCCGGTGTCCGCCTTCCCGTACTTCATGCTCGTCGCCGTCGAGGCCGGCGGCTTCCTCCGGGGCCTTCTCCTGCTGCTGCTCCACCCGCTGATGCTCCTCCTCCTCGGCGACGGCGCGCGGGCTAGGGCCATGGCCACGGTCGCTCTCGTCGGGCTGGAGGAGAAGGAGGTGGCCAGGGTCAGCAGAGCAGTGCTGCCCAAGTTCTTCCTGGAGGCCGCGGCGGCGGAGGGTGTGGCGGCGGTGCAGGCAGCGGCGCGGGTGGTGGCGGTGAGCGCAACTTTCCCGAGGGTGATGGTGGACGCGTTCTTGAGGGACTACGTCGGCGTCGACGCCGTCGTGGGGCCTGAGGTGAGGTCGGTCGGCGGTGTCCTCGTGGGGCTGATGGATGAGGATGACGCAGCCGAGATGGCGGCGAAGACGCTCCACGCCCTGTTCGGCGACGAGTTGCAGGTGGCGGGAAAGAAGGGCGCCGCCGTGGGGCTCGCCGGAGCGGCGAGCTGCGGTAGGATGCACTGCCTTTTCTCTCCTTACTACTGCAAGGTGAGTGAGACTGTGCATGAGAGCATTGCTTACTCTAAAGTTTAGTTAGCTAAAATTTCAAAGTAAAACTTTAGCTAGCTAAAAGTTTTCTAGCTAAACTTTAGTTAAGGTGTTTGGATGCTCCAGCTAATAGACTCAGCTAAAGTTTAGCTAGATTTAGCTAGGTGAAAGTAGCTAAACCCAGCTAAAATTTAGCTACTCTTTTAGCTGGACTGTTTGGATGTCTAGTAGCTAAATTTAATCAACTAAAGTTTAGTTGGTGCATCCAAACAGACCCTTACTCGCAAGCATAGAGTCGTATTATTCTTTATACACGCTTCTTCTTTATTACTCACATTAATTAGTTGGATCATGGGAAAAGTAACATATATTAATCGTCCGGTATACGTGAGATGTTACACTATGTCATAGATGCAAAAGAGAGAGCTGATTTTCTCATCTTCAGATTAGTTTTAGAATTAACCACTTATTAGGGAGAAGAAGAGGCATGCAATAAGGTGGATGAAAGGGCTCTATATGGTGGTATATATTGGGATTACATACTCTTTCCATCTCATTGTATTTGTCGTTAAAAGACCGTGTTCTTTTCACAATCACGGTTTTCAAGTGACAAACTTCATGGAACAAAGGGAGTATGGTGCAATATGTAGTGGCTGGAGCAAAGCAGGTCCCCTCCGTCCACACGACGTCGAAGTACATCACTTACATTTTACTAAAGCTATGAGTTTTAAGCAGATGATCAAAGGTCATTTTTAGCATATTAATAGGGACAGCATTTGCAGGTCGTTGCTGCTTGAAAACTACTTAAGCTGTTAACATCGAAGTAGTGCACATGCCTGGCTAGCCTATATATATAGGATAATATCATTCATGTTCCAATTAATTAACCCTTCACATCGCTTGTACTACGTCCTAACAAGAAACCTTAAGTCAAACCATTTTATATTTGATTAAGATTTTGGTAAAACAAAACTGTATTTATGATATCAAATAAATATGACCAGATTCATTTGAAATTTTCATAGTTTACCTATTTGGTGTGAGTTCTTATTATTTTTATATAAACTTGATCAAATGAAAAATATATTACAACTTAGTAAAAAACTAAAATAACATTTTTTTAGGGGGGATATTCTTTCTGTGTGATAATTAACGTAGTCCTTGCTGTTATTGCAAAATAAGTTTTTTAATAGCATAAATTGCTTCATATGACCATACCACCGCATCCCTATCACATACCTACAAATATGACCGTTGTATAGAGCAAAATAAAGGCATATATTTGTGTGTAAACTGCACTTATATATAGTAGGTACTATATAATCTGAACTCTGATATATGGTGGAGACAACCAGGAACAACTGATTTGCTGGTTATCAATGGAACATAATAGCTTGAACTCACATGTATAACGTTTTTAATATACAGATTTCATTTTAAAAAAAAGTGACTGTGCTACACATCAGCACAGTCAACAAAACATGAATTTAACTATCATTTGTTGTTTTAAAATATACTGTTTACGCATAGCAAAAGTATATTATATGACAACTAATCCCTCCATCTCAAAAAAACATGCACAAAAATAGTGCGTAGTCAAACTATTTTAGATTTGACTAAATTATATAAAAAATATAACAATGCTTTTTTTTTTTGATAAACATCATTATATTGCCATTAAATATATTTTCATAATATACATATTTGGATTCTTAAATGTTAATACTATTTTTCAAACTCAGCTAAACTTAAATTAATTTTACTCTAAAGAAACTTAAAATTGCAAGGTAGTATTTTTAGAATGACCATGAGTAAAAAGAATGACCAGGAGCTCCATGCTCGGAGTAAAAGAATGGCCAGGAGCTCCAGGAGATCAAATTGAAAATGAAATCCTACCTAGTCCACGGGTTCTGACTTCTGAATAATCCCCTGTAATTTGCATTAGACATTTTTTTTTTATGGAACTTGGACATTATATACTATCAGCACTCAGAATTTCCTCCCGAATTATAGGGAAATAAAGGTCTTTATATATTTTTGTATCAGTCATACAGTCTCTGGAATAGTGCAGTCAACTAACACCAGTGCTGATCCTCGTGCCTGACGGCACACGCCAGCGCCATTGACATTACGTTAAGTACAACGTGCACACCTCCCTGTGCGTGCAGGAAACCTTGGCTGTGAGCGAGGCCGACAGGCGGGGATGGCGACCGCTGCCGCGGGACAAGTACCCGAGGCCCCTCGTCTTCCACGACGGCCGCCTCGCCTTCGCGCCCACGCCGCCGGCCGCGCTCGCCATGTACACCTTCCTCCCGTTCGGCATCGCGCTCGCCGTCTTCCGCACCATCGCCTTCTCCTTCCTCCCGTACCGCGTCTGCTTCCCCGTGGGCGCGCTCAACGGCATGCACTACCGCCTCGTGGCCGCCGGCCAAGTGCCCGCCGCGCGCCAAAGCAGGCCGCCGCGGCGGCGGCGGGCGGCTGTACGTGTGCAACCACCGCACGCTGCTGGACCCCATCGTCGTGGCCGCGGCGCTGGGGAAGCCAGTGACCGCGGTGACGTACAGCCTGAGCCCGGTGTCGGAGCTGATCGCGCCGATCCGCACGGCGCGCCTGACGCGGGACCGCGAGGATGACCGGCGCAACATGGCGGCGGTGCTGGCGCGCGGCGACGACCTGGTGGTGTGCCCCGAGGGCACCACGTGCCGGGAGGAGTACCTGCTCCGGCTCAGCCCGCTCTTCGCCGAGCTCGGCGTCGACGCGAGCCCCGTGGCGCTGGACACGCGCGTCGCCATGTTCTACGGCACGTCCACCAAGCCGGGGGCCAAGTGGATGGACCCTTTCTACTTCATGATGAACCCGCGGCCGGCGTACCGCGTGGAGTTCCTGCCGGCGCGCGCCGCCTCGGCGCCGCCGGTGGACAGCAGCAGCATCGACGTGGCGAACCGGGTGCAGCGCGAGCTCGGCGAGGCGCTCGGGTTCGAGCTCACCGGGCTGACACGGAAGGACAAGTACATGACGCTCGCCGGCAACGAAGGCGTCGTGCCGACCGCGCCCAAAAACCACTGACGTAAATTGTCCGAGTACGGAATATTCAGGATTATCATGTGGTTTATCCGTTCCAATGAGCAGCCCGGGCCGCTCTAACCATGGTTACTGTGTACTCCCTTCGACCAAGTGTCGCTATGATATCTATATCAATTAAACTTTCTTTAGCATGATCCGATTTATAGAAAATATTAATAATATTTGTATCTTCATATAAATTTATTACGGAAACAAATTCGACGATCTATCTAATCTAATAATATAAATTCTTGTACAAACTATGTACTATAAATATCAATATTTTTCTTGCAAATTACAGCTTCTTGAGTAGCCATCACGATGCTAAAATCAAACAATATGCTCAAAAATCAAACAATATGAATAATGGTTTTTGAAAGATGGCTTGGATTCTGTTTTTGTGCAATCAAACCTGGCACCTCCTTACCTCCAACAGTCCAGGCCCCACTATGATTATTTTTTTCTTATATCTTATTTCTGTTGTAGTTGTACAATTTTACTATTGGAACCATTTTATGATTCTATCTAATCATAAAATACATAACATTAGTATCCCATCCATTTTAAATTATAAGTTGTTTTGGCTTTTAGAACTCCTTTTAGGATGGAGAAAAAATAAAAGTAAAATTTCTATTTTTAGCATTCATGTATTTCTCCTTTGCCCATCTAAATGATTGGTAAAAAAATGCCTGTCTTTTTTTATTTTTCTTTTTTTGAACTTTGCATTCCTATCCTCTCTCTCTCTTTTATTTTTCTCATCCCATCATTCCAAAGAAGGCCTTAGTAACAATTATGCATGTAGAAAAGTCGGAATTCGTATCCTATGTCTATTGTATTTTTTTTTATCCCTTAATTCCAAAGGCGGCCTTAGTAACAATTATGCATGTAGAAAAGTAGGAATGACTTGCAATTTAGAATAGAGTACTTATTGTATAAAATATATGTTACACCTCTGACCATTGCAGAAAATATAATATATCAACCTTGTATCTAAAAAGGCATCCATGGACTCTTTTTTGACAAGAGGAGATAGGACGACCGACGACTGCGATTACCTGAATGGACAACTTCTATGACACATCCTTTTTTTTTTTTTGTGAATTTTCTATGACACATCCTTTTGCCATTTAGTTTCACATGGATATCTTCCGTGATAGTGTATTACTTAGGTGAATAACTTATATGTGGAGATATATAGTTAGTGGGGTTTAGGACTGTAAGAGATTTAGATTAGATTTACATTTAGATTCTCAAACATGACGCCCGCCTGTATTATATATTTATATGTGAATTCTTGTTACGTATTGTAACCGACCAGCACAAAGCAAACATATATTTTAACCATAAATTTTTTGGGAGAACTGTTCCACTCATGTTATAGTTGGTTCTCAGGGCCGGTACAAAGTTTGCGAAGGGAACAGAACCAATTCTGGTAAGAGTTCAATTCTTATGATCCCTGAACTTACTGAAGTATCTGTAGTTGTGTCGCTGAAGTTGTCTAAAATCACAATAAAACAAAATGTAGCCATGTTAATTAAGGAACTAAAAATATCAATCATGCATTCTCAGATTAATTCAACAACAAAAAAAAAATACCTGCATGTTAATAGCACATCATGGAATTGTTCCCCAGCAAAGCCTTGAACAGTGGCACGCCGGGCCGATGAGGGGATTCTGGTCTCTCCCTGGAAACGAAATTTGAACATTTGGCCAGGTGGCCGGCCCCAGGCAAGGAGCATCCAGGCCCCTCCCGCGACCGTGCCACGGATCCCATCGAGCAAGACATCGATTCCGACGAGGATGACTGGATGCAAAGGGCCAAAGGGGTGGGTCGATAATATGCAATTTTATGTATTTGATAAGCTTATTGTATTGCAATATATTTGTGTATTTGATTATATATCCATATCCACGTCCATATAAATATTGATATGTGTGAAATCATTTATTTTATATTGTCCCATATATAAAATAAACAAACAAAACTTTGTATTTTAGTTTTTTGAGCAGAGATAAAATAGTTTTTTATCATAGACTTCCATCCCCCGTTAAGTGTCTAAAACAAACAGAAGACCATCTCTTAACCAAAATTCGTTTGGAGACCATAGAGCAAAGTTCATAAAAAAAAATAAAGCCATACAGCTAAGAGGTGGATTTCTTGGTTTTCAGGGCCATAGAGCTTAATTCTCTCTTCATGTATTTTGTTTTGCCCAGATATGCCATGCCTGTATTTTTTATTCTTCTGTTTTAATGGAATTTGCATTTCTATCCTATGATCTCTCTTTTATTTTTTCATCCCATCATTCCAAAGAAGGACCTTAGTTTAACAATTATGCATCTTCAAGTTCTTTGGTCATGTTCACTTTCAAAAATCCATATCTCTATTGCATTTTTATCCCGGATTTAATTATATTCTTCAAACGGCCTTACTAACAATGTTTCATTGTAGAAAAGTATGAAGGTACTATGTTGTTTTAGAATAGAGCAACTTATTGTATAAAATATATGTTACACCGTTCTTGGACCATTGAGAAAAATACAATATATCAACCTTGTATCTAAAAAGGCATCCATGGACTCTTTTGCCACACTTCCGAGATTGGGACGACCGACGACTGCGATTACCTGAATGGACTTCCTGAGTTGGTATCCAAATGATGGTGAAGGTTTGCCATTTAGTTTCACATGGACATCTTCCATGATAGTGTATTACTTAGGTGAATAAGGTCCAACAATGTGGAGATATATAGTTCCTGGGGTTTAGGACTATAAGAGATTTAGATTAGATTTACATTTAGATTCTCAAACATGACGCCCGCCTGTATTATATGTGAATTCTTGTTACTTGTATTTTGACCGACCAGCACAAAGCAAACATATATTTTAACCTTTAAATTTTTTCTGGGAGAACTGTTTTCATGTTATAGTTGGTTCAAAACAGGGCTTGCTAATTACACAGTTTGCGAAGGGATTCCAGAACCAATTCTGGTAAGAGTTCAAAATTCTTAAGTTACCTGATTTTACTGAATTATTCAGTTAGTTCTGTCGCTGAGCCATTGTCTAAAATCAAACAATAAAACAAAATGTTAGCTATGTTCTGGAACTAAAAAAATCAATCATGGGCATTCTCAGATTAATTCAACAAAAAAAAACACCTGCATGTTAATAGCACATCATGGAATTGTTCTCGAGACAGATTTAACGATGCTTTTTTGAGTCACCTAGGCGTTGACAAGGCTATACGCACGTAGTCGGCAGACTAGACATCAAACTATAAGGCGCCCAGGCGTACCCCAACTACCCAACGACGCCATGACACCTCAAAAACCATGCAATTAACAAACGGAAAACACAGGGAGGAAGAATATGCTCATGACAGGTACAAAAAAAAACTCCCTTAGGAATCAAGACTCAAGAGTAACGATTCGGCAATAGTATCAACCGTTGCAAGTGTTTTTTGCTCACAAAAAATCAGCCGCTAGTCGAACAAACTATCTTTCTTGTTTTAAGAGTGAACATCCGTGGGAAAGGCAAACTATGATTGCATCTTTTCTGGTTATACTTGTCCATTACAAAAAATTTCACACAAACAAATTATGAATGAACTAAAGCTTAATACATGTGGTCTTACTGCAGTCACAAGAGAGTAAGAAAAAAGATTAGCGTCTCTAGCTGCAATGGATTGACACAAAGGCATAATACAAGTGCCGTGTTAGTGGTCAGCAGTGCAACTCAAGAAGCAAAGCAACATCAGCTGTAGTAGATTGATGCTAAACAAATTAACAAGTCTGTGAGGAGAAGGCCAATTGCGTCGAATACGTACTTTGGAGCAAACAAACCCCAAACCTGCAAATTTACCCAATAAACAGTGTCACATCGAATGCTTGATAACAACCACAAAGCAGAAATACTAAGGTAACTTGTTCCGTAAGGCAGGAGCAGCAGTTACCATTAAGTGACGCCTTTGAATAGCAACGCATATGATTGTTAGTGTAGCAGTGATTGCTGTTATAAGACCATACATCAAAAGCACCTGAGTTTGACAAAGAAATAGTAGGTGTGATGTGGATTAGTGAGCAAAGAACCAGACAACAGCTTTTGATGCACAAGGAAAGTTCCATGGATGCATGAATATGCTACTGTATTAATGGCCTCCAGCATAACTTTTTGGCATAATTGTTCAGTAATTTGAATTTGGCGTCAATGTGCACATTTGAGGATATGGGGAACATCCCTTGCCTGGCTAACGGGGGCTTGTGATCACTAACAATTCTAGTATGTTACGAGTTGTGGAAAGAAAGGGACATGAGGATTTTTTTACTGGGAATGTCTATTCTTTGTGTTGCTCAAAAAAAAAAAAAAAAAAAATCAAAGATGAGGCATCCCTCTGGATTGTGGCGGGGTTCAAGCATCTGGCCAAACTTGTAGCAAGGATATGTGCACTGTGTTTGTGTGCTTTTTCTGATGTGATTTTTGTGCTTTTCTGAGCTTTTTGCTCGACAGGTAAAGCTAACTTTGTAAAGCCTCCTCCAGGTTACTAATACAAAGATCTCCTGCCAGTTCTTTCAAAAAAAAAAAAAGGACATGGATTATGTAATTGCTTATTGAACCTGTTGTCAAACCTCTCAAAAGCATACAGAATTATTTTCTTTATTGCATGAGAAGCATATTTAGTACCTTATTAATATTGTTGAGAATGACGTCCTTCAGTTCGTTGTCCTTGGATGTGGTGTTGTACCACACAATGGCAATAAATGGAAGGCTCAGAATTGGCAGGATATGAGAAACACCAAAGGTATCAATGGAAAGTAGAAGGCCTTGCCGAATGATATGGAAATGATCAAAACTGCATATTGAAGCATTATAGCAACATCAGTGCATTTAATGAAAGGAAATTTTGTTTTTGCAGCCTCACAGTCTTATAAGAAACACAATCACACTTACCCAATGAAAGCTGCACCATATCGGAGGCCATCAAATGTACACCTGAAATTCACTTTTAAATTAGCAATGATGAATTGCTAGCCACCCCAATGCCCCATTGAGATCAGGCAAAGTAGAAGCTACCACCAATGCGAATATTAGTATAGACAGTAATGCTAGAACACTATACATCATGAACAAATGTGTTATATAGGTAGATCAAGTACTTTGATGTTTCTTAGGTAACATAGTATGCATATAAACATTTGCTTCATAGAAAAAGGTAAATGACTGGGCATGAAACTTACCAGTGACCTGTCAGATAAAATAGACAAACTGCAAGAAGGCTCCATTGAATCACCGAAACAGGGTCAGCAACAGAGAGTCCTGTCTCTCTCTGATGTTTCTGTTGCAACTTTATCATACACCAAGCTATAAAAAAAAGATGATAGAAACAGAAAACTTAGTGGCCACAAAATTTGCACAGTATCTTCATCATGCGAATCTATATTTTTCATTGGCAATTAAGTAATTTCCACATTACCTCCTGTCATGCAAATTAATGCCACAAACGGACCTTGCCTTCCTAACAGGATCAAAATAGTTGGACTCCAAGAACAAAGCATGACAGCCAATAAAATAATTATCCTTTTGTTCATCTTCAAATGAACAGTTGAACCAAATATCCGAGAAAATGCAGAAATGGCTAGTGATAGACCTCCGATAGCGTAAACAATGCGAGGAGCTAAACTTCTTCCAAGTTCTTGAACAGTCCCAGCATGAGAAAACAAAGTAGTTTCTGAAGCCCAATGAAATGCTATAGATAAATAACTCACCATCGTTCCACACAAAAGAAAGAACTTCAAGGACCTCCGATAGATTGCATGGGATAGGCACTTCAACATAATGTAAGCCACAAAGGCTAGAGATATGATGGGGAATAGCTCCAAGACGATGTTGCAAGAATTAACACCAAGGATTTTACAAATAACGCTCAGAGGGTGATCCTTTGTAATTGTTGGGGCAGGCAATTGTTTTGACATCCCAACCTCAATTCCAAACCGTGTGAAAATATTTAAAAGAAGAAAAACTAAGTTCTGCAAATCAATAGAGTGAAGGATGTTAGAAGATGATTGCACCAAAGAATAATTGAAATAAAGAATTTATGTCCAGGAATACTTCTACACTGATGTTCCCTTTCAGCACTGAGTGCCACACACTGGTGATACAACTTGTGGCCAAAAGAAAATTTGCAACTCTACCTTCTGCCACTGTGAAAAAGAAAAATAAACTATGAACAGATATATATAAATTGAAGTATGTATAGTAAGACTGATTCATCTGACAACACTCACATATATAGCTGTTCGATAAGAAACTAGCTGCTCGAATCACGACTAAAGCAAAAGCAAGGGAAAGTCTAGGAATGATGCTTGAAACAGATCTTTTCTGATCTGAAGATTGGCTTATGGTCATATTTACAAGCACGGATGCCTGAACGATAACTGACAATATCATAAGTAAAAGACCAATGCCCATTGACCATAAATCAAATTCTGTCCAAGCAGAGCGAGCAAGCTTTGCAAAGCTCTGCAAGAAGTCATTGTATGCATCAATTTGCTGAAGCAGAACTGAACCTTTCTCCTCTACTTTTTCTTGACTACCTGTCTCTGATGAACAGGTAGTTATCAGAGAAGCTGACCAATTTTCCTGAGCTCTTGAATATAGGTCCATGATATGTTGCAGGTCTTCTGATGGAAATCCAATAACAGAAGTAGCAGAATATTGATCAATGTATCTCTTTACCTACAAGGAAGATGGGTGTCAAGATTAGAAAACCACAAACCTATATGAACTAAACAAGGGAAGTTGAAGGGAACTAGAATGCAGCTTCATACTACCTGCCAACAATTTACGCATAGAACTTCAGCATATCTCCTCATCCATGCTTCTAGATCATCCTGTGAGGTACAGGCATTGGTACCCATCCTTTGATTTACCCATGTCCCGGTACTCAAGGCATACAATTCTGAGTTTACACGGCCAATGCTATTTAAGAAACGGGAGAGCCATTTAACAGCTAGTGCATCAAGATAAATAATGAGCAAAGGATGATGAAACATCAGCACTACCAAGATCAGACAATCAAGAATATGTTATGGATGATGGGTATTATGGAATAAGTAGGCCTTATGCTTTGCCAAGAGCTTGAGAGATTGAGGGGGATTAGAATTGTTTCTTCATAATTCATTGCTTCCCCTGAAAGGTTACATAGCCCCTGTATTTAGTCCTGAGAGACTTATCCCCTAAGCAATCTAAACCTATCTAGGGTTCGGCGGCAGCAGCGGAGGCGCGCTACAGTACCGTGGGTACTGTTCATCCGTGGTGCTACAGTAACATGGCTTGGGCCTTACAGCCTACAGCCCATTAGGCATATGACACGGTGGCAGCCTGCTAGCTGCCCATGACATCTCCCCCGCCCTCGGAGACCCAACTCGTCCTCGAGCTGGATAGTTGCCGCAGACTACGTCGTCCGGGATCCCATGGAAAAGACCCAACAGCTAGCTTCACGAGGCCTGCAAATCGGAGGATGACAGCAGACATCGGGCGCGATGGAAGGGGTGGTCGGCGCGGCGAAGAAGGTGGTTGGCACGACGACGAGAGTGGTCAGCGCGATGACGAGGGTGGTCGGCGCGACGACGAGGGTGGTCGGCGGCGGCGGCAGGTGGAGATGGTGAGCGGGAGCGAGAAGGGCAGGTTGGATTGCTGCACGCAGCGTCCTTGTGGCGTGCCTCACCAGGAACCCCAAGCCGCACTGCAGCAAGGCGTTCACGCCCGGACTTCTCCAGAGATTGCATCCACCGGAGTGACAGGAATCCCCGTGCTGCTGCCTGAAGGCGTACTGCCGCGAGGCGTTCACGGTCGTCCTTGTCCTTCGCCTGGAGACGCGCCCTGAGGCGATCCAGCTGTGTGAACACATCAGCAAAGATGCGTGAAGTGTCGTTGGCAGCAGGGGACACATGATGGAGCAGGTTGGGGCGTGGGGGTGATCCGAAGCGTAGGTGCAGTAGCTTGGTGAAGCGGCGCCACGCCGGGGTGCCCTCATCCCGCTGGACTTGGAGGAACCATAGCCGGGCGTCACCCGCCAAATTACGGGAAGCCATCCACTCTTTTTCTTCCTCCATGATGCGCTCCCGATTGAAGTAGGTCTCGCATTGGTTGATGAAGGCGAGAGGATCAGATTTCCCATTAAATTTAGGAAAATCCATCAGGAATTATGGCATAGGTTGTGGTGCTACAGTAACATGGCTTGGGCCTTACAGCCTACAGCCCATTAGGCATATGACACGGTGGCAGCCTGCTAGCTGCCCATGACAGAATACATAGCAGCTTATAATCAAGCAAGAACAGTCACTGATAATGAATCATAGAATAAGCATCAAGTTAAACATCCACACCTTCCAAAGGGAAAAGGTATGCCAAGAAGTGCTGATATAGTCACCGCAAAATCAAGCTGAAACCAAGAAGAGAAATAAGCAACACTGAATAAAACTGAAAATACACATGGGAGAGTGCAACAAACCCTGACCTGCTGCATAGTGCTGACGCAGACCTCTTTCCCATGCTGTGATATTAATCCATAAAAAATAAAAGAAAATAAATCAGTCCCAAAATATTAATGTTCTGTAAAAGAAATAAAGCAAGAAATCTGACTAACAGGAGATTTCACAGATATGCTCGGCTACTAAATACTAGCATACAAAGCTGCTGCATTTAATTTCCATTCCAATAGATATGCAGCCAAAGAAATTAATTAAGTATTCAAGAATTAACTCCCTCTTTTGCTTTTACAAGGCTGAAAGCATGTGTTAATAATATTTCCTCTGGGACTTTAGATGCCACCATCCAAATGCCACACTAAAGAACTACACAAATAAACAGAATCACCCATACTCAATGTTATTTTTCCCAATATTTTTTTTTTTAAAAAAAGAGCAGCAGGAGATCTGCTGATCATGTATTCATATAGAAAGGATCTTTTTGTTTGCTTTTTGTCTACCTACAACTTTATGTTCTAATTATTTATAATCTGAACCAGTCAAACAACCCTTCTATTGGCATAAATCAGAATAGCAAATATTACTATTAAAGTGCAAATGTGATTGACAAATATACCAGATCAACATTGCACGAACTATCATCAAGAACAGATAAGACTGCATCTGGTGGGGCCCTTGGACTCCATGCAAACAGTGATGTTTCAACCTACAATTCACACAGGATTAAATGTTATTGTTATATAATTTGCAGCCAAACAGAAATAAGATCACCTCTTCAGCAGTTCCCCCTCCATGGTCACCATTCAGGGTTTGACCATGATCGCCCATTACCAAAAGCAAAGTATCCTCATGGGTACCACCAGGTTTGGATAGACTTCTCAATGTGTCAATAACACCCTATAGAAGAAAATAAGAATGGACTGTACAACATTCAGAAGCTTGGAAATAAATGTAAATAGCATAGATAAGGTAATGCTAAATGTCTCCTAAAAAGCACAAGAAGAGAAGAATATAATATGCATGAGACAACTGACCTCCAGGATCTGATTGTATTGCTCCAACTTCTGGATCATCGGGGTTGAGTCAACACCAAATATATGCCCTGCATGGTCCTAAACAAAGTTGATCTCACAAGTTTCCAGCTAAAGATAAAAGGATGAAAATGGCAGATAAGGCCAATGAATGCACAATAACTTACCACACCAAGAAAATGTGCAATAAGAACATCCCAATCATTTTTGTGAAGAGATGGAAGCAAGTGCTCAATCACACCATTATCTACCTGGCATACAATCATAATTGATAATTCAGTCAAACTTTAAAGAAAGAACTAAGAGATTCATCAAAAAGCAAGCACAAGAATTTGATTGACAGAATGTCATACTGTGTCAAGGTCTTTAACATTAAAGGAAGGGTATGGGAATGACTTGTTGAAATGTTCAGGGTACAGCTGTATCCATGTATCATCCCCCATCATGACTACTCTCTTTCCATTTTTAGCCAACTGGTTGATCACCAAGGAACAGAAAACATCATACCATCATGACTAGCAATCCAGCATGAGCTGTAGACAGATAATTGGACCTAGTCGGTACAAAATTGAATGTGGGGTGAGATGAACCTGATGCATTATATTATCTTCGACTATTGCAGGAGCACCAAAACTATTGCCAACGTCAATAAAGGTAGGGAGTCCACCCGTGGTGAGAGCCTGAGCATTGAGTTTTGAAACAGTTCCATTAAGCTCATGAAGTACCATTTTGCATCCCATCACATTACAATACCTCTAGGGAAAAAATATATAATGATACGATTTGAATGTTAGGATCACCTTAAGGCGCTGGAGGCTAGTTGTTGGTGGATCAGCGAGTGCTTTGAAGATCCTTGCAGAGGTCTTTTCGTCGGCAGCAAGCTTCTGCAAAACCTGCAGCTTGTCCATCCACGGCTGCTTCTCTGTAGCAGATCCAGTGATTAGCAATCATATTTTAGCAGTGACAACAAGCTTACAATACAGCGGTTTTTTGGGTCCGAGTTACGCACCTGGAAAAAAGGTACTCGGCGCCACGAAATCAAATCTGCGAGGCAACAAATTGCTAAACCGCATCAGCTAGAAAAAAAAAAAGCGACTCGGTACGTGGATTATGAGGGATCCAAATCGTCGCACCTCAGCGCGTCAAGGACGACGATGACAAGGCGGTCGACGGCGGCCGGGGGCCAGGAGGCGCACCCGGGGGAGATTTTGCCCTGCGGCGAGAGGTCGTCGCGGCTGCTGTGGAGGTCGAGCTCGGTGCGGGTGAGGAGGAAGCCGCGGGTGAAAAGGTATACTGCCAGCGAGTGGACCGCGAGGATCGCAACGAACAGCAGCGGCCAGCTAAGGAGCCGAGAACGGCGGCGGCGGCTCGCCGGCGGCGACATCACCTCCGATTTCGATCTGGCGCCTGGTGGCGGGCGGCAGAGCGTAGGAGAGGAGGGTGGAGCGCGAAGTGGGCCTCCTCTTGTTAAGCCGGGAAGGTGAAAGTAAAAGATGGGCCAAATACCACTGCGCATTGAACTGGGCTGTTTCATAGCCAAAAGCCCATTCTCGGCTCAGTGTACATATTTTGAAATTTAAAAAAAATCGACATTACCTTCGTCAACTTCTGTGAAATTTCTCCCTAAACTCTACAACCAGGTAAATCATCTCACTGAAATTTTAAAACCATTCGATTTACCTTCCTGATAGGTTATTAACAGTTTCAAAGGTGTTTTTTTTGTCTTTTTCTTTATTTTGGCTGAATCTTAAAAAAATCATTATAAATAAAAAATAGAAAATTCAATTTTATCGGACTTCATATGAGTATACATATACAATGAACATATAATATGATATGTTTTAGTACATTTTTTGAGGGGCTTTGGATCTATGCTTTTCTATAATTAATTCATAGCTATAGTTTTTATGGTCCAATTGTGGTAAAATTTATTGTATGCTTATAACTCAGTTCAAGCATGCCACAGCAGGTGCATATGGATCATGAGTTGGGTTCCACACTCACTGCACCATAGCAAGTCCAAGGGTAGAAGCTTTAAACTCTTTCCTTAGACCACTTTGTAGATTCAACCTGCAAGGGCCCTTTGGTGAAAAAATATAAGGCATGGAACTCATGGATACACACGCCCATGATATGGATCTCATTGCCACCCAACTCTCCTCATCATTGCTAACAAAGAAACACACTAGCAACAACATTCCCAAAATTGAGGAGTGAAAGTCAAAGTTTGATTTTAGTAATTAAGTGACAAAATTAGGTGAACTAATGTGATTCATATGAGATGAACAGGAGATTAGTCCAGGAGCTAGTTGAGCAAGACATGAAGGCCATGAAGATGAAATGGCATGTAACACATGTGCTGCAATGGGTCAACTAGTGAAAAGTTGAATGAGACGATCCAAGATATGATGTAGTAGTCTCATATGACACCATGGTGAAGATTAAGGCAAGACTCATCTGCAATGGACCGTACAAAGGTGAAGGATAAACTAGAGGGTTGGACATAACATGTCCGTCTTTAAAGACTATAATTTTAATCATCTTAAGATTTTCTTCTAAACAGGCTCCATCATGTCCCTACTTATATTTGATGCCATAAATCTTTCAAATTTTTTTAAATTTTTTTCTCTAATTTTTAATTAAATCTTAAGATACTTTGATATATTTTTTATAATATATTTATTTTAGCCTAAAGAATATCTTAGGTGATGCAACGGTTTCAGGAATTATTTTTTTTTTTTAACGGCATGCGAAGTATGTGTTTGGTTGAACGCCTTATCATTCATTTATACCTGTTTTGGATGAATGGATGCAGGTTTGGATGAATGGATATATAGGTACAGTACAGCCATTGAGATGGACACAAAACAGTACGAAACCTAACTGACCCTGTTATCATAACAAGTTCCATGAAGTCTTGACCAAATTTCACAAAATCGCTCGAGTGATGCTGTGATTGGGCCTGTTTTGGACTAATCTCCAAACTATGTTCCACAAACTTCATCATACATATAAAAAAAACCAATTAAAAAAAAAAAAACTTTATTTGTTTTCTGGAGACCTTTTTTTAGGTGTTTTCTCTGACTCCATTTTTTTTTCCTAGAGCAAGAGTAACTGGCTATGTTCGGTTGGTACATAAACGGCTGCTGCTGGCTGGTGGCACAGTATGTTTTTGTGAGAGGCCAAAGAAGCAGCACCAGCCAATTTTTTCTTGGGTCAGAGTTTGTTTGGCTACAAAACATAGAGCTGAGCTTGGAAAAGTTTGTTTGGCAAAGCACTCCCGACCAAACCATAAACATAGAGCTGAGCTAAACAAACACGAAGCAAAGCAGTCCTGACCAAACCATAAATGTGATGATGGAAACAACCATTCGAATAGACCTAGCATAGTGACATGCAAATTTGAAAAAGGAAAAATACTACGTTCATATAAACGCCAATTCGGGGAGATTTCTGCTAAACGGATAAAATAAGTACTCATACAGGTTAATATTTTTTACAGCATTTTAGTGTAGTTCATTGGAAAAAGCTTGTTACAATGCGAATTCCACGGAAACAGCTCCCAGTCCGTCGCGGTTGTGCTGAAAAATAATCGGGGGGCAGTTCTGCCTATATTTGAATATTCTTACCTCCTCAAGCTACAGCAATAGGTGATAAGAGGGTCTAAGTAGCACACCATTGACACTGATTCCTCACACAATCGCCCTGAAAATTTGGACCCGCTTTTAGGACTCAAAAGAGGAAGGGAACATTTGGTCAACATTTTCTAATAAGACGGAGGCTCCCAACCTTGTATCAATTGACAGTCACAGCTCTTTAATTAGCTGACCTAGTAGAACATTAACTTACCATTGTGTCAATTGCTCAAACAACAAAATGATTACCACTAAATACATTTGAATGCAGGGCTTAACATCAAAAAACTAAAATGATTAATTAACTCAATAACTCACCACTAGTCAACAGCTAATATCGCCTATAGGTCCTCCCAAGATCATCATGCCTCTCATGTTGAAACTCGCCATATGCTGCATGAGCCTTTGGGGCTGAATAGCTATCCGAAGCATATGGATATGCGCTCTTTGAATCCATTGGTTGATGTGTAGCTGAAATATGTGACGTTCTCTGCTCAAAACCTAGATAGCCGGTTTGTACGTATGAAGGCTGTGCTTGTTGACTTTTAAAGGTGTCAAGAAATTCTTCCCACTTCCTTGCATGCACATTCCTCATGGTAATCATTCTCTCCATGTAATTTTCTCTAATCACTCTGAGCGACTGCATCACAAAGGATATTGACATCAAGAAATGATAACAACAAATAGAGTTACTATGTCATGTAACTGGCACATTACAAAACATGAATTAAGCAAACATAATGAAAGGCACAAACTTTACTTCAGCGAAAATAGTTATTTATGACCTAGCCCTTATACAATAAAAAGTAGAGTAAATTCCACAAACCTACCACTATTTTGGTCTAATTATCACAAAACTACAACTTGTGGAGTGACATATCACTTGAAATACACCTGTTTAGACCTTATCATGGGTGATGAGCACAACGAACCTGACCAGAGCACAACAAAGTGACAAACACAAACCTGACCTGTACATCCAGATGGCTCCAAATTCCAGCCCGATATGATTGCCAGATTAGTGCTCGAGCTCTGATATTTGACCAGAAACTCGATAAAATCTGAAAAATACCTCAACCAACCCATCTCTGGCCTGGAGTATTTGGACTAATTATAAGCTCGGCCTTGCAAAGTTTTGCCATGAGTTTTTTCAAATCCTTACCTGAAAAGGACCCATCCTAGCAAATAAACAGGGTACCTGTACTATGCATCCATGTCAGCAAGTGATGCTTGCTCACCAAGCTGGTCCTATGCTAGCTATTATGTGCAGGAGAAGGGAGCAGGAGCAAGACATAAGGTACCCAAGCACAACTTGGGTTACAATAAGATCAATGATGTGGCATTGGCATATGCCAGAAGCTAACACAGATGTGCAGGAGGGTGTAATTCAAGTGATCTGCCACAGACATGGATCCACTGGCCAGGAGCAGCAGACCTAAAAAGTGGTAGTTTTGTGAAGAAACCCCAAAAGTAGCAATGGGTCTATGAAATGGGCTCTCAAGAAGTTGTAGCTTTGTGACAACTAGAAAAAAATAGCAGTGTATTTTCTGAATTTACTCTAAGTAAAACATTTTTTTTTCTACAACCAGAAGTTTATTGTAACTAATGGATCCAAAATAATAAGACGCTCCAGCCTTGTGCAGCCCACCACATTTTAATCAAATAACTAGATGAAATTGTTATACAGATAAAAGAAACAATATATTAATAGTGCACCCTGGCATCAGGTAAAAAAAAGTGCATTACCAATGCCATGTTCATGCTGTAAATACATTCATGTAGCCTAGAGATAGCAAATCATATTGGAACAACAAATATTGAGAAGAATCTTTTCCAACTCCCAGTTTCAGGTGAAAAATTTTGTAATTCAATTGTATGTGTAGTTACTCCCAAAGTCCCAATTAAAAGCAGACATGGAAAATAATACAAGACAGCAAGATTCTGCATCCAGTTGTATTCTATTGCATGCTTCAGATCAAATTAACAGAACCCAAATATTTTGACCCAAAATAGAACACCCCAAGCTGCTTGCTTTATGTTCTGGTGAGATCAATGTAGCAATATTTTCTTTTCTCGTACTTCAGGTATGATGTCATACAATGATCTAATGCTCAGGGTTTAAAAAACTTTAAGCCTCTTTCTAGTAATGGACAAAACATAAAAGATACAGGGTAACAATTAGACACCACCAATGAGCATCACATAGTAAAATATGGATGCAGAAACGAAGTGACAATCATGGTAACAAAATAAGCTTTACCTCTCGATGCCTATGGTTCTCTTCATCCTCCTCTTGGTCACAAGCTCTAGCTAATTGTGTAGCTTCCCTTTTAAACTCCATCTCAAGTTCTTCCAAGGTCTGTTGGTGGGATGGCATGTCAAACTTAAGATTTGAACAGGCATCTGCTCCATGCCTCTCAATTCTCCAGTCATTGGGCACGCGTGCTGCAGCAAATTGGTTATTCTCGCCATGTGTTCTAGGGAATTCATCAAGGTAAGAGGTATGGCGTGGAGATTTTGATTGGGCTGGACGGCCTTTTGCTCCGAAGTTGGCATGAGCTTCAGCAAAAGGAAGAAGATGCAACATATTGCATTTTAGTTCCAGATAGCTAAAATTGTTTCACACCTAAGTAGACTTTATTGCATAGTGAAAGGAGGATTAATGCCAGATGCAATACACAAATTGCAGGCCATCCAACTTATATAGTATGATGTGTTCAAAACATCCTTCTGACCAATTAAAAGGCAGAAACACTTCATATTCGGGCACATATTCGAGATAGTCTTGTCTGAGCGATAATCAAGGAGAAACGCTTCATCACATAAAGCTTGAACTTACCTTGAGCTGCAAAAGGACCAAACAAGTAATACTCTAGCACAGCAATAACCAACAGAAAAGGGACCAAAGATATTTTCTTTTAGCTGAAATTGTCATTTTCTTCTGCCTCCTAATGCTCATACAATAGATGATTATACCAGTGTGCCTGAGCGCCCTACCTTGTGGAGATCCTTTTGAAAACTTGGGCATATTGTTGTGTAAGTGACCATCTAGATGCCTTTCATTATAGTATCCTTTGCTTTGAGAGCGTGATGCATTTCTTGGACTATGGGACCGTTGAGAATCAGAATTTCTTGGGCTATGCGAGCGATGAGAATCAGAGTGTCTGGGGCGAAACTCAGTAGTGCTTCGTACAGGCGATCTAGAGCGAGAGCGACCCTGTTTCGGACTGTTTGGACTATGTTTACCTTTACCCTCTTGAATAATTTTATGCACAGCATCTACACCTTTGGCTAATATTAACCTATCCTTTCCACTGACAAACAGGAACTTCTCATCCATTCTGATTTTACATCCCACATCTTTCTCAATCTGGCTTATTATCCTCTCACTGAAAAGATCTCTGACTTGCTTATCTCTTGCTGGAACTCTTTCAAAAAAATCTGCATTTCTCCTATTTGCCCCAAGTGTGGAGGGACAACCCTGTTCAGAAAGGAAATGTTAAATGAAGAGCATGCTTTGACATTTTTATGACAACATTTAGCAAGGGAAGATAATTTTTTTTTAAAAAAAAGTATATACAAAGTGCCATGTACACCAAAGCAGAAAGAGGAACATTCATGTTACACACCAAATAAAAAGATTAAAATACAAAGCAGATAAAGAAATTACACCTGCAGGATTTTTTCCTGTCAAGTAAACATGGTCTACTTTCTAATTTTGCTCAAACCATGGAAGACAAAATGCAAAGTATAAAGATGGAAAAATGTGAAGTATGGTTTTGTGCATCATCTTATAACTTGCACTTGCATTGGCATTTACTGCCATTAAAAAGGCTGAAGCCTTTTTATCATGAACTGTGAAAATATAACAAACCAGTCTATCAACTAATCCCAGCACTTCTTTGCAGTTGAAACTTCATATGATGCAAATGCAATTTTAAAAGAAGCCTGCTGCTTAAATTCATTAGGATCAGCACGCCACTGCTATGAAGTTGCTAACACGACCAATAATATAACAAACGCCAGGACTCCTTGTATGTTCTTTACCTATCTTTATTTTCATATACTTCCATGCAAGTTCTACTTTCGATAGGAAGAAAAGTACCTGAGTAAAATGGCCTGGGTCTCCACAGATTTTACAAATCATTTCTTCCTCCTTCCTCTTCTTCCAGTTCCTTTCAGTAGCCTTAGCTTTAGCCTCCCAGACCTTAGCCTCTCGGCTAGTGAAAGTCCGTAGGAACAGCATTAGGATCTGGGGCCTCATCTTCATCATCCGACTTATCACGAGTCAGGGGCCTCTTCTCAGCATTCACTTTAGGAGTCACACTATTCGTAGCTGATGCAACTGGGCCACTGTATGCTTTCCCATAAACTTCATTGAAAAGTTCATCATCTATTTCAGGACTCGGTTCCCTCGCCATTGGCAGAAGAAATATTTGCTCAACCTACAGTAATTGCAAACACACAAGGGGGATGGGGGATTATTTCCCAAGGAAAATGAAAATATTGTCCAGTTACATTGAAGCTAGGAAACAAAAGGACTACACACCCAACTTTTTTTTTTAGCAAAAACACTAAGTTAGTAGGTATCTTGTGTAAACTTGTAACCTGGTCAGATCCGAATAAAAAATAGCTGGGTCCTCCGTTTCACACGGCGGGAAGAGAATAGAAGGGGCATACCTGGTATGTAATCGTCGCCGGCGAAGACCTGGTGAAGGGCGGCGGCCTCCAGTCGTCGCCTCAGAAAGGCCGGAGAGAGACACGGACAGGGAGAGGCGAGACGGGAGGGAGGAGCAACCGAGCAGGAGGAGAGCGCTCCAGAACACGCGCCGACAGGGTCGTACCAACTAGGTCAGGGGCAGGCGGGCAATGCCACGTGAGGCGTAGGGCGGTTGGGCGGGGCTGGAGGCCAGCGGAAGGTCGGAGGGGCGCCGGAGGACCGCCGGCGAGCGGGTGGCAGTGGAGAAACCCTAGCCGCCACTCGGCCAGGAGCGCGCGGAAGACCGTCGGGCTCGGGTGGATACTGGAGGAGGAGAGGAATAGAAGTGAGCTAAAGTTTTCTTTGCTATCATCATAATTAGTGAGTGGATAATTTTTTCAAAGTTGTTTCTTCAAAAACCAATGAAAACAGAAAGACTAAAGTGATTTTAGATTTGTACTGTATTGAAAATTGCTTTTGAGAACTCGCACATGTGGCTTTTGATTCTTTTGATTTGACTTTTAGTTTTTATAAAAATAAAAGCAGATTGAAAATCCAACTAAACGAACCCTTAATCCCACGGATTTTCAAAACTCCTGTAACTTTTAAACCATCAAAATTTACCTCTCAAAGCTCGTTCGCTTCCCAGGAATGTCCTGGAAAAGAATTTCATGTCATAGTCATTATTTAATTTACATAAGCTTGCATTAGCTAACAATAATTCCTAGCATCAATCATCTCTGATCGAACCAACTCTAAGAGGTTTTTAGCTAACATGATACCATGTCAGCGTTTTACATGACGCCATGTTGACTATAAGAGAAGTAAATTATAATTTCATAATAGTTCAAGTAGAACAATAAACTTTAGCAAAAAAATGCTTAAATATTTTTTTATACAAATAATTTTCATGGGAGGGAAAAGTCTAAATTACTGCCTCGATGTATTGATTATGTCAAGATGACTCCTAAGTGATTATGTCAAGATGACCCCAAAGTGATTATGTCAAGATGACTCATAAGTAACAAAAGATTCACTTAACCTTCTTTTTTTCCTACCTTTTTTGCATTTGTAAAAAATAGATTTGCTTATTTGGCCGGTTTTTTTTTACTAAGAATGACACCTATAAGTTATTCTACGTAGTAGCATCTCTTCGTATATTGCCTTCTATGCTTGTTGGCAGATTTGTTTCACTCGTCGGTGGTGTGGCCTCATCTTCATTTTTGCACATCAGCACATAGCCAGATCAATCATGATAGAACCGCCTAGATAATATTGGTCCATGTGCATTTGTCATTGTTCTAGACATCTTCGATTGTTGTGCATGGAAACCAGATAATTTCGATAGTCTATCGTATCATGTGTCCTCGGGGATCCCAAATCAAACCATATCCATATTTTACAACTTACTCCTATACGGGATCAAGAATGGAATTTACCAAAACATTATAACATTTGATACAAAAATATTACACATTAGAGTAAAAACATGGAAGATTTATAATAGTGATGAACCAAAATCCTATGGGTTCTCTATAGGCTGGCCAAGGAGATAGGCTGACTCACGATTTGCTTGAAGACATGAAACAAAGATGGAATGCTCTCAAAGACATTAAGGAACGATCTAGTTGGATTATTTGAAGTCAATCTCGGTAATAAGATTAGAACTCTTCTGTTGTAACTGATTAGGACTAGATTGTGTGTTTGCCTAGTCATCGCCACGGGAGAATAGGAGCGGTGGACTAGATAAGAAAAGGTAGCGATGAACAGTAGTGCAAGCAACAGCAGGCAACGATAGGGGGTGTTTTTAGGCGGTGGATGGGGCCAGGTTGGGAAGGGGTGGCGACAGATGGGGCTAGATTGGGCAGCGGTGGCGGCGGATGGAGCGAGCGACTGCCTCTCTTCCCTTCTCCAGTGGCAGCCTTCACCAGCCGCAGATGGAGCAAGGGACCGCCTCTCTTCCCTTCCCCAATGATGGGCTTCACCAATAGCGCAGCGAGCGGTGGGAGTTGTGGTGTGGGAGGCAGGCGCAGGCATAACGTGGGAGCACCGAGGAGGCAACACGTCGTGGCAAGGTAAACGGATTAGAGCGGGGAAAGAACATTAGGCGGGGGCGATTAGCGTGGGGGTGAGCATGATTAGGGCGGGTGGGAATTAGTGGGGCCATTAGATGACCTCCAAGTCTTTTTAATTGTAGAGATGTTGCAAGCAGCACAGAACAACGAATATGCCGAAGTGTCTCAATGGTAATTAATTGCCGGATGCGTTTGAAATTGTGTGTCACAGCTGATTGAGGAAATGGAGGTGCAGACTAGGTTTTCATATGACCGGCGGCTAACTTAAGCTTCAAAAATTTTAAGTTCTTGGCTACATACAATACTTCTTGGCTACATACAGTACATTATCTTTCTACCAAAAAAAAACAAACATATATATATACTAAATTAGCGTAACCAATACGGAGCAGATGTGAATTTTCTAATCAATCACTATGAACGCGCATGCATAGCATCTTTCCGGCACTAACTGGATAACTGGATCGAGGGTTCTCTACTATATAGCACTAACCGCCGCCGGCGCGTTACCGGCCAGTTGGGCGCACGAGCTGCGAGAAGGCCGCGCTGTTAGCCACCTCGTCGTCGGTCTCCTCCATGATGCACGCCTCGTGCACTCGGGACGTGGACGACGTCCCCAGCGTCGTGACACTTGCCGTGCTCCCGTTGCTGTTGCTCGGCTCGAGCGCCGAGGGCCCCGTGGCGCCGCTGCCGTCACTCACGGTCCGCGCGCGCAGCTGCTGCCTCCTTCAAAGGTGTCCTGCAGCTGCAGCGCGAACTCGAGGTTCCAGAGGACGTCCCCCATGGACGGCCGGTCGATGCTCTGCTCGGCGAGGCACTTCTCGGCCGTGTCGGCGATCTTCTTGAAACACTCGGGCGCGATCTGGTCCTTGATGGTTGGGTCGATAATGTCCGGCAGGGTGCCGTTCCGCTGGCAGCTGAGCGCGTAGTCGGCGAGGCTGACCTGCTCCCGCGGCAGCGCCGGGTCCAGCGCTGGCCGCGCGAGGAGCACCTCGAAGAGGACGACGCCGAAGGAGTAGACGTCGGACTTGTCCGTGAGCTGCTGCCGCCGGAAGTACTCCGGGTCGAGGTACCCGAAGCTGCCCTTGACCATGGTGCTGACGTGCGTCTGGTTCACCGTCGTCGGGCCGGATTTGGAGAGGCCGAAGTCGGAGACCTTGGCGACCCAGTCGCCGTCGACGAGGATGTTGGTGGTCTTGACGTCGCGGTGGATGATGGTGTACTTGGCGCCCGTGTGGAGGTAGTGCAGGCCCCGCGCGGCGCCGATGCAGATGTCGAGGCGGTGCCGCCACGACAGCGGCGGCTTGCCGCCCATGTAGAGGTGCTCCCGCAGCGTGCCGTGCTCCATGTAGTCATAGACGAGGATCATCTCGCCGGCGTCCTCGCAGAAGCCGATGAGGGAGACGAGGTGCCGGTGCCGCAGCTTGGACAGCATCTCCACCTCCGTCTGGAACTCGTGCACGCCCTGCTCCGACGACGGGTTGGACCGCTTGATGGCCACCTTGGTGTCGCCATCCACGACGCCTCGGTACACCTTGCCGAACCCGCCCACGCCGATCACCAGCGACTCGCTGAAGTTCTTGGTGGCCACCTTGATGTCGGCGAACGAGAAGTGGCGGCACATGCCCGCCAGGTTCGCCGCGAGGTGGCCCGACGACTTGCCGCTGGTGTGGGAGTGGTACAGCGGCAGCCAGCCGGAGGTGTGCGACCCGCCGGCGCTGGCCGTCTCCCTCTTCCTCTTCTCGTGGTACCACACGACGCAGATGGCGGCGACGATCCCGATCGCGGCCGCGCCGCCCGCCGTGCCGCCCATCACCTTCGCCAGGTGGGGGTGCGGCTGGCTCTTGTGCGAGCGCTTCTCCCCGGCGCTCAGCTCCGCCTTGGCGAGCAGCCTGGACGGCTCCGGGTCCGGCCCGGCGAGGTTGCCGGAGGTGTCGTTGAGCTTGAAGATCTCGAGGCCGTTGAGGATGGCGTCGTAGAACTGCGGGCGGAGCGCCACGGACGGGTGCAGCGCCACCCACATGTAGGCGCCATCGGGGTCGTCGGTCATGTACACGGCGTAGTCCTTGTACAGGGGCACGCCCTTCTCCGACGTCATCCCGATCACGTCGGCGTCGGCCTGCGCCGTCTTGTTGTTGACGTAGATGTCGAAGGCCCGCTGGTTGGCCCGGCTGAGCAGCAGCTCGCAGAAGTGGAGGCGCGCGACGTAGGTGAAGTTGCTGTCCACCGCCATGGTCCAGGTGAGGTTGTAGTTCTGGTTCAGGCGCGGGTCGGAGCCCATGGAGCGGGTGCCCAGGTACACCTCCGGCGGCGCGGCGTACTCGGCGATCTCGCTGGGGTACTTGACCTGGAAATGCGGGCCGGCCCTGTAGGTGACGCCCTGCGACGCGCCGTACACGTAGGGCGTGTCGTCGTACCAGTGCCGGGAGAGGCCGGAGTCGTTGGACGGCGGGATGTAGGAGCCGCCGACGTTGAACCGGTACATGGTCTGGAGCGTGGAGTTGGCGATGTCCACGGTCTGGTCCGCGAAGCCGACCATGGTCGCCGGGTCCACGAAGATGTCGGGCATGGAGATCACCTCGATGCCGTTGACGTAGGCGTAGGTCTCGTTGCCCATCGCCGTCGGCGTGAAGGTGAGGGTGAGGAACCCCGCGGGCGTCGGCGGGAGCGAGAACTCCCGGATGATGTACGCCTGGCTCAGCGCCTTGGCGTAGGTGTACACGCTGAAGTTGCGGAGCAGCGTGATGCCCGTGGACGTGGACACGGAGAAGTGGAACCCGTTGGCGGCGAGCCCGTTGTAGGAGGACGGGTAGAAGTGGAGGCGCACCCAGTGCCGCTCCCGCGGGTTCACCGTGAAGTTGTACACGGCCTCCATGGTGAACACCCGCGCCGTCATGTAGGGGATGGTGGACGGCAGCCCGTTGTCCACCTTGTCCGCCGCCATCATCAGGGACGACTTGCCGGAGTCGGTCAGCCACGTGTTGTCGTTTCGTGTCAGCGATCCACTTCCGCCCGTCCGAGTCCAGGCCGTCCGTCGTCGACCCACAGTTGAGCAGCACCCTGTCCGTCGGCGCGTACACCTTGGACTCTGCGGTGGCAGCGACGCCGGCGACGAGTAGAAGCACCAGCAGTGGGCGCCGAGCTCCGCCAGCCATGCGCCGAGAGATTGGGAGGGAGCTAGGCAGTCCGGCGGCCAATGGGGACGGAAGAGAAGGTGCATGGGTGACGACGACTAGTAGAACATAGCGATTGGTGAAAGGGGAAGAGAGAGAAGGGCCTGGGGGGTGAGAGTGAGGGGTGTCTGACCGCGGGAGAACGGGGTTGAAGGCACGCGTACGGCAGACCTCAGAGCGTACTCCGGGAACCAAGGCAACCAGGGAGGGGCATGCAGCTGAGAAACCCTACAAACATGTCCACCCACACAGCGTGCGTTTGGCTGCATGTAGGATTACCTGTCTGCGTAATTCAGAAGCTATCAACTGAGAACAGCAGCGACTTCGAACAAAATCATTTCTTCCATACAAAGCCAGAGAACGTCCTTGAACAAACTAGTAGTCTTTTGAGACGGCCCAGAAAAATGGAATTTACAGGTACCTCTTTCTCCCCAATGACTGGCCGGGCCAATTGCACCACCAACCTTTGAATGGGTGACTACATGGCTACAGGCTCTAGAGAAACAGCTCGGCAAGGCAACCACCCCCATCAGTCATCGACCTTCATGGAGATCTTCTGAGAAAACTGCAGTTCTTGGAATGGTTTCGGTCTCAAAGGGGCTGAGGCCTGAGAAGGGGCCAGACGAGAACATGGATGAGGTACCATCAGATTCATAGGTCGTCGAGGATTGCCGGATGTTGGGGCGAGCAGGCGGTGTTGGCATAGATTCCTGGAACTCCACAGAACGTTGCACCATCTTGAGTGACTGCACCACCTCGCCCATTGTTGGCCTTTGGTTTGCCTCTGGTGAAACACAGGCTGCTGCGATTGTGCACACCCGCACAAAATCATCTTTCGGATACTGGCCGCCAAGCCTGGGATCAGCTAGTTCTTCTAATCTATCTTGATCTCGGAGAATTGGCCGTGCCTGCAGTCAACCGAGTGAAAGAATGTCTTCAGTGTGACCATCACCTCTTTCCGCATCATGCAATGACAAATAATCATATATATGAACAATTTGAGATTTAAATTCCAGTCGTCAGCTGCCTACACACACATAAAAACAACCTATGCACACAATCCGCTGACCATCTGACAGTCATCGCGTTAAAAATATTCTAATTCGACTATAAAATCACACAAGAACTGAAGATAGTACTATAAAAGAAAGAAGTATTACCCATGTCACTAGGTTTTCCTGCCCAGAGGGCTGTGACATATCCACAGGCCTCCTCCCAGTTAGTAGTTCAAGTAGAACAACTCCATAGCTATATACATCACTTTTTACAAGCAAGTGTCCTGTCATAGCATACTCTGGTGCAACATACCTGAAAACAGGCCAGAAGTATATAAGGTAAATTCAGAAAAGAAATAGCTGGGCCATGGGCCGTAAAAGGACATTCAGATTACCCGAAAGTTCCCATGACACGAGTAGAAAGATAATTCGTCCGACCTTCCGGCGCCTGTTTTGCCAAACCAAAATCGGACACTTTAGCATGGAAATCATTCTCAAGCAATATATTAGATGCTTTGAAATCCCTGTGGATTACGCAAGGCTGCGAATCCTCATGGAGGTATGCTAATCCCCTCGCTGCATCAAGTGCTATCCTCATCCTGGTGTCCCAGTCCAAGGGGCAGCTAGCACCTAGTGCACCTGATAAAATGCAGTATAGTCAGAATTATGTTTCTTTTGTCTGGAGAGTGGAAATTACATGGTCCAAATCAAAATAAAATAATAGGTTCAGGTGCAACTAAAATGGGGCCTATGCAGAGAGGAATCGGTAAGAGAAGATGCAATAGATCATACCATGAAGCCAAGCCTCTAGGCTTCCATTGGGTACAAGCTCATAACAAAGAAGGTTTTGTGATGATTCACGGCTGCTATAATAACCAATCAATTTTACAAGATTCCGGTGGTGCAACCTGCTCAGCATTTCCACTTCAACTAAAAACTCTTTATCTCCTTGGTGCCCCCCGCTAGTAAGCTTCTTTATAGCAACAGCAGTGCCATCACTCAGTACCCCTTTGAAGACACGACCAAAACCACCTTCTCCAAGCACACTTGAAGCCTCAAAGTTATTTGTTGCAACTCTCAATTCTTCATATGAAAGGAATCTTGTGCTGGTGGGGCGAGGAAGAGACTCCACTGCAGAAACTGCATCCGGTGTCCTTTGCTTGGCTGTATAAAGAATTATCAGGTTAAAACATGCGATAAAAGTGTTTTGAAAAATACCAGGAAAGAACCTAAACAACTTATTTTTCGTTTCAGGTAGACTATGAACTTGGATACAATGTCCATCTCCACTAATGTCAGTGGCTGGGATCTTGAATAGCCCATCATCAGAAAATACTCATGACACTGCTTTTAATCTTTGAAAGACTACAGTCAGAAAAACATTATTATATTCTACAAAGATGTAAAGTGTATTTGAGATGCGTTTGTGTTATCATGACAATCATATGAATCTTAGTGCAAATTCATTAATTTACTGGATGACATCAATAAAGTATAGCACACATTACAGAATCCCACAAATGCCTTAGTCCAAAGTATAATCACAATTTACCTCATATTATATGGTTTGGAGTTTGGACAGTTATATGCAGAGCTTTAATGAAATAGGAGTTACATAATTTACGACAGTTACCTATCTTGTAAGGAGTTGTCAAACATTTTGCAAATGTTGCATTTAACATGTTTTTTCTTTAATAAATGACAAACCATCCAATCACCATCACATTAATAAACACAAATGTGTACTGGTCCCACAAATGTGTACTGGTCCCAAGAAAATAGCACTAGTAAGATACATACGGGATAGTAGATAGTAAGATACATACGGGTTTCAACACGAGGCACTCTCTTTTTCCCTTTCCTAAATGTGCAGAAGCATATTGTTAAAACAATCAGCAAGACTCCAATTAGAGAACCAACGCATATGATAATCACAGTAATCAGGTTTGAATGTCTATTGTTGCTGGGACCCTCACGCCGTTTTGGAATGGTAGATGCTGTAGATGGAGAGGCCCTAGGTGGCATTGTGAATGCTGGAGCTGCCAATGATACAGATAGCAATATTAAGAACAGTAACATTTTTAAAAATCAAGATAACATGACACGTAAAATAAAGGCCACTTATATATGAGTTGGTTTCACAAAAGTAGAGCAACTTGCATCTAAACTAACTATCAAGGAACTACAACTTCTGATATCAAGTTCACAAGCCTAAAAGTATTTGCGCTGCGCCCTTAGTTTCACAAACCTGCAACATTTTGCATGGATCCACATGTCAGCCACACAAAGTCCACGTGTGGCCAAACCCACCCATAACACTAGTGGGCTGGTGGCTGACATGTGGGTCCATATAAAATTTTGTAGGCCTGTGGAAGCAGCGGTGCAAGTAGTTGTAGTTCTAAGAAACTGATCCCAGAAGTTGGTAGTTTAGGCACAAATAGTTATAGTTTTGTTAAATTAACAGTTTTTATAATTATGTAAGAATCATCAAGTCTTTGAGCTTCGAACTTTTATCATGACATCAAGGCAGCACATCCAATGTCCATCGAAGAAAACTAATATACTGTGATAAAATGTAAATTGAACAGGCATGCCTCTGAATTTTTTGAAGGGAAAACAAAAGGAAAACTTTCCCCACAACTTACACCAGGGTCATTGAATACTCTAAAGTTTAAAAGCATAAGACATATATCCACAAAAATTAGCTAAATTATTAACATAAAACTTACACGTGGAAGGGGGGGGGGGGTGTAATATGCAGTTATAAGAAGGAAAAAGGCAAACCATCAACAGAAGTACAAAATATAATTTCAGAAAGAAAGCAGAAAATATTGAATATTATTGTTTCATACTATTCTGCCTCAATTACCATTTTTAACTCTTCATATGAAAGGGTTTGGTAAACAAGGGATCAGTATGGGGGATTGGTGGCATGGTTTTATGGCGATGAGGTTGACCCACCACCCTAAGGCGCTTAAGGTGAGGCAGTACGGCAGGCAAGGTGGCCACCATATTCCCATGTATATCAGCAAAAAAATGGAAAAATAGGCACATTAATGACCCATACACATAAGAAGCAATGAGCCCACAGAGCTTACTAAAGCCCAATCCGAAGTCCACAGCCCATAAAAGACCCTTCTTCCCACCTCACATGCCCTCAGTCCCTGAACTCTCAGCTCTCACATCTGCGCCGCCTCTCTAGTCCACGATGCCAATGCCACCACGTCTGATGAACCCCGCCGCTCCAAAGCACCTCCACTGGCGATGAATCATCCCCTCCCCCATGCTCAAATGGAGCACCACCACCTTTCCCTTCCAGGTCGTCACCATTGCAGCTGAGCAGGGATAGATCTGTGCCCCCCCAACATGCTGGATCCAGCGCCCAGCGGGCAGATGTTCATCGGCCAAGGCACCGGAGCCGATGAGGATGGGAGAAACCAGAGGCCTGATCTCCTGCCCTTCCTTCGTAATGTTTCCTTTCTCCTCTTAGGCATATTAATGACCCATAAGCCTGATCTCCTGCTCTTCCTTTCTCCTTTGCGGTCTCTCGTCCCTCCCTTTCCTCCCATATTTTGGCTAGTCATCGGCGACATCCTTTGCCCCTAGCGAGCGCCTCATCACCTAGGCAATGCCTTAAGAATTAATTTCTGTCTAAAACCGAATGGTGTCTCTTCCTTTCTTTATACTTTTGACCAAATATGATATATAAAAATTGAAAGGTCCAAATTTCCATAACATGGTTGTGGGTCACACTAAATATACACCTCATAATATCATGCACAGCAGAAGTTCTTCAATCTCACATTAAGTATTAAGTAAACAATAAGAACAAAAACAAAGTGGATTTTCTCTTCCCATTATGACAAACAGAACAAGCACAAGATTGAAAGCTTACCTGGGGCTGGAGCCAATGGCCTGAACCAAGTTAAATTAAGAAGATTATAGTCCCCGACCAACACAGGATCAATATGAACTGTATGGAGAGTAAGTGAATAATTCATTGCCTTGACTTGATCAGCAGCAAAGCTAATTCCAGTATGGGGAGCTATATCCATTGTGATATTTAGCCCAGAAGCTCCAACAACATAAAAATTTACAATCTCAAATTGATTAACACGTAGGTTGAGCTGAGAAGCAAGTTCTTGAAGAAATTCATTGCTCCAGTTTGAAGTCAAGGAAACATTACGAAGGAAGAGCTCAATTCTCACTGGATAAACACAATGGCAGTCCCGGGTCCCTCGTTTTTGTACCATGTTTGGTGCACAACAACCTAGCAAATAAACATAAATCGCAATATGGTTAACAGCATATCTATAACATAGAAAAGGTACTAATGGAGTAAATGATTTCTGTCGCATAAAAAATGGAACAAATAGATCAGAACGAAATGTACAAATGATGCTCTTCTAGTCTAGAATAGACAAATGACCAATCTCTTAACAGGATTATGTAATTTAGGATGTGTGAGAGAGCTCATTTACGACTAGAATATTTCAAGGCTCTGGCAAATAGACTTACCATTGTGAGGAGACACTGGAGGCTGCACTAATCCAGAAGGAGCTGCACTAGAATTTGAAGCTGCATCCGGAGGGTCAGCATCTACGTGAGCAGGAGCAGCTGTTGCTAAGCGTCTGGTATGCTGCACTGCAGTATGTGATAGATCTGAGGAATAAATGGCCAGATCTAAAGCACCAGGCAAGCTAGGCGCTGAAATAGGAGGATGTGCGGATGACATGGCAACAGCTGATGGATATGGCTTCTTTTGTCTTTGGAGGCCGTCCTCTGGTTGTGCAGAAACACTTACAAGGACTTTAGTTTGGGATGCCAAAGAATGAAATGGTCTCCAACCTTGGAATGGAGGCATGGCAGGGGCGATTACTTCTAGAGCTGATGTTTGAACAATCAAATTGATCCCACTGAGAAATTCCAGGATCAATACTGCAGCCAAGACATTGAACATAAAATTTCTCAATGTATGTTCGGGAATTCCTGAAAATTAGTTGTACATCAACCAGTTAGAATCTTTTTTTAAGCGAGTAATTGTGTGAAATCGGTACATAGTGCACACAACAGATGCTGGAGGCCCATGGCTCATTGGCTCCCTAGAAACAACATACAAACATTATGAGGTCCTTCTAAGGTGGTATAAAAAAGGCTATATCTGCCCTACACATGCTATTAAAAGATGCAATTTTAGGTATAGACAGAAATGTCCAAATGCACATAAATATACATTTGTGTTCCATCTGAATTACAAAATACTCCCACCCCCTTGTGCCAAATATTATTAACTGACACATTAGTATCTGATCTTCTCAATCATTGTAACCTATTTTCTGACAAATATTGAGAAAATTAGGTCTTCTTTGTCAAGGTTTGGCATTTTTAATTTAAACAGAATGGCCACAGCAATTTTATAATCCATTATCCAAGGGATTATTTCACCTCATCCAGATTTGTCCACTCTCGCACCCATCAATTTTAACATGAGTCCAGTTAAACAGTGTATTTGAGTAAAAGTATAAGCATCAGAGTCAGACAACATAGGCTGTATTTGAGTAAAAGTATAAGCATCAGAGTCAGACAACATAGGCTAGTATATATTCCGCAAACATGGAGGCCACAAAGAGATTATGATTATGAAACTGCCTATTATCTGCTCCAGTACTCCATTGTCCATTACATCCTTACTGTTATGCACAAGCTGCTCAATCTCTACCATATTATTATCCATGGCAGCTGGCGCTTGGCAGACTACCTGTAAATTCATTTTATATGAAGTCCTGAACCTAGGCCCGAGTCCGCCACTCCCACTACCCCAAAACAAACTCGAATTTACAGGCGAAGCTCCCCACTGTGCGCCCAAATGTAGGTAACGAGCTGCCGACGGTAGGTACAGTAAGATCCTGGAACAAATTGCATCGCAGCTATTGTTAGGCACCCCACGCGCCCTCCCATAGACCAAACCCCGCCGTGGGATCGCCATTCCCCCCGCCGCTAAAACCTCAAATCGCAAAGCGCAATCGTGGCACGGCCCAAGACTACTCGAGCCCAGCGCACAAACCTGGCATCAAGCACGTAGACTAGAGCTCTCAGATCAGGGAGGGGGTAGGCTCACCTCGACCTCGACCGGAGCGGCAGCCCGCTCGCCCGAGCCGCGCCATCCCCGGCTAAGACGCGCGCGGCACACAGCTGCCGCAGTTGCTGCTGCTGCTACCGGCGCCGGAGCGGCGGGGGCAGGTGCGCTCGTCGCGGCGCTGGCGAGGCGGGGCCCATGCGCGCGGGAAGGGAGGGGGTAGGGTTTGGGGACGGCGACGGCGACGGCGTGCGGGGGTGGAATGGATGGGTGGGTAGATGGATTTGGCTTTCCTTCCGTTTTCCTCCTCTCCCCCTGCTGCTTCCTGCTTCCGCGGCGCGGCCTCTCGGCTCACGGCAGCTGCCGGTGGGCGGTGGTGGACTGGTGGTGGCTTTGATTTGCTTTTTGCGCCTGCGCTGCCGCCGCTGCTGCTTTTCCCCCTCCTGCGACTTTTCTCCCTCTCCCTCTCGCCGCTGCAGACCTGACCTGAATTTGCGTGCCCAGTGTGGTGGATCGAGGCTGACGTCAGTGAGGGAGGTCAAAGTCGCCGTCTCAGTCCGAGCGCACACCACAGCCGCTCCGAGTGAGTCCGAGCTGCTGCTGCTTGCTGCAGCTGTAATGAAAGAGCGTAGAACGTCGTCCTCAAATCAAATTCACAGCATGCTAGTAGAACGGGCTAGCAGACCAACGATTTTGGATGGATGCATATAAAAATTCTGGAATTCCGTCTGTCGCATTTCGTTCCACATGAACGAACACGCACACCGCCCAAAATCAACCAAGGGGGAAAAATTAAATATCCTAGGTACGTAAGCTTCATGTGGAAGGGAACAAAAGATAGGTCACGCACCTAGTAGACCAGACTGCTAAACCAGCCATACACTACCTTGAGGACAAACTAATCTATCGATCTAGGACAAACTAATCTATCAATCTAGGACAAAGTTGTTTATTTAACCCAGCAGCAGCACTGCAGCAGAAGAGGACGAGGCCCAGTACACGCACAGTCGTCGGGGATCGAGTCATTAACGGGAGCCTGCTATACTTAGCGTAGCGCCGCGTATCAAATGTTAATTAGACGTCGACGTACAATATTTACTAAACGTCGACCATTTCTCTCAAGGCCTTAGCGTAGCGCCGCATATCAAATCCGGGTAGACGTCGCGCAATCATGGTCTCGCCCTTGCCGACTTCTTCCTGTGCTACAGTAGTGTAGTATATAGTAGCGTCGTCCCACTGCTGCTGCCAGATCGACAACGACGCTTTACCTCTTTTTTAATCAACGACCACAGCGTGGTTTGGGGCTCGTTCCAGCGGTTCAAAGCATGGAAAAGCAGGTTGTTCGTTCCTGATCCTTGGTTGGACCATGCGATGCATGAGCATGAGATCGACGAGCGCCATTATATATATATATTTCACAGAGATAATGAGATTATACATATATATAAGCGATGCATGAGCATGAGATCGACGAGCGCCATTATATGTATTTTTTCACAGATATACATATATATAAGTTTCTGGTCAAAAACCCCCCGCTCAATGTAAAAACGTTGTAACAAACTCTTTTTCTTAAATACAATGATGCGCAATTCTTTTGCGTATTCGAGAAAAAAAAAAGTTTCTGGTCAATTTCTCTGCCGTGAGGATTCAGAGATGGAACGGACTATTCGGATGGATCGTGGCCTCTCTCTCTCTCTCGCGCGCGCGCACACACATGGGTTCAGCGAGTCGTTGCCCTTGGCTGAATTCAGGTGGCTGCTTTGACCTCCAGGACAGGAAACCAGCATACCCTTTCTTCTATTTCTTTACACCGAACTTTTTCTTTCAAGCTCTCTGACTATATATGCGAGCGAGCTCGGCGAATCCGTCCTAGCGTCAAGGTCAGAATTCTTTTTGCAAATTGCAAGTTGTAACTGAACAATATGCATGGAGGGAGTTTCAGCGGACGAAGTAAACTCAGCGTACCTAACTGATAATGACATGGTTGTGGAAAAATGCTTGCCTAACTTTATTATCAAATTGTGATTATCGATCAAATTTTATGCCGGCCGAGAAGACTCAAACGGCAGATCCAGCATCTGCTTTGTTCGGCCAACATCATGCGCATTTCTTTTTTAATACAAGTGCAAGCATTTCTCAGTCAGTGTCTAGCTAGCCAGCGTCATTAGTTCTTCGTAGCTATAGCTTTCGACATGTTCTCCATACTACACCTTCCGCCTTCCATTCCCTAGCTGCCCCACACCACACACCCGATGATGGCTTGAGCATGCCTTGTAGTACAGGCCGCTGACAGTGGCCCACCCTGCGACCAACTGCTAATCAGTACTTCCTTCGTCCCATTGATTTTGTCATCTTGTATTTCGTGTCATCTTATTCGATTATCCAAATCTTTTATATAAATATAATTTATTTATTTTATTATGACTTCTTTTATCAACAAAGATACTTAATATTGGTTGATTTATTTTATTATTTGTATAAATATTTTAAATAAGATGGATGATCAAACATAAAGTCTAAAAATCAAAAACAATATTTTCTATGGGGACGGAGAAAGTAACCAACTTTCTATGGGTGAGGAAGTGTCCGAATGGATAACAAGCGCACAGAAGATAACCATAAATAAGGGGGTGTTTGGGACTGCTCTACGAACTCTGCTCCACAAACTCCACCATGGAGCAGCTCTATAAAAACCTGGAGTTCTTAGAGCTCCCCTTTACGTGCTCTCACAACTCCACACTTTTTTTAGAGCTGCGTGCGTGGAGCTGAAACCGTTTGGCTAAAAAACATGGAGCGGAGCTGAAAAACGTGGAGCGGGGCAGTCCCAAACACCCCCTAAATATAAGAATTGAGAGGAAATTTTACTAAATACTTATTTTTAAGCCATTGGTAAGGAGAAATTTAGTGGCTAGAAAACTAGGACGCGCCATAAAAAATAACCAAATGCTAAGTACTAAATTGGTTGGTCTAGAAAAAAGATATGGAGCCAATATTAGGATGAATTTATAAATTTTATTATTATTAGGCTAAGAACAAATCATTAAATTCATATTGGTGGAATAATGGTTGGAGTAGAATCGGATTTGATTTGGTTGTATGTATTAGCCAATATTATATTTAGGGCCTGTTTGGTTGGTTGCCATGCCAAAGGTTATGAAAGCATCTAGGCCCCTAGTGGGTTTCGGTGATTAATAACAACGTAAGATTATTGTGACTAACGTGTGTTTTGCGAAACAATTTGAGTTAGGTCACAATAATGGTGATTGATTGGGCGATCAATGGTATTCATGCCCCGACGATCGAGATCGTTTTCGGTTTTTTCAAAGGATGGACGACAAGGTTAAGGACTGCTAGTTCTAAGTGTCGTTTGGCGTTGGAGAGACACTTAGAGTAGTTAGGACTTTGTTTTTACCTTTGGCCGTACTATTAAGAGGGATTTGAATGGATAACTTGACCTAGGTGAGTCTAGTGAGATAGGTGTGGTGCACACTTGTTCATTCTAGTTCTAGGTAGCCCTAGAATTGGCCCAAAGATCAGTAGAGTCGAAGCCATGCGAGAGGTCGCGAAATCGGAAGTCATTCGAGCCATTTTGGCTCGGCCGGACGCCCAGCACATGCATGGCCAGGACGCAGCGTCCGGTCGGTGTATGTGAGGTGTCGGAGTGACCGTCGCGCGCCTGGCGATTGACCGGACGCGCTCGGTGCCATCGATCTCTCGTCACAAGCGGACGGACGCGTCGGCGGCCGGCCGGGACGGCGAGGCTAGGGCGTCCGGTCACTACTCGAAGAGAGGTCAAAATCGTGTAAAAACTGGGACCGGACAGCGTCGTCGGTGGCCACCGGACTCGACACGCGTCCGGTCGGTGTGACGTCCAGCCAGTGCAGTTAGCCGTTAACAGACGACCGGACGCGTCCGGTCACCCCGACGGACGCCTCCGGTCGACCTTAAATCTGCCTGAAATACCTCTTCGTGTGGGGGTTTGTGTGGGGATATAAATACTCCCTCACCTCATTCAATTGAGCTCTCTTGCTCATTCCTACTGCTGAAGAACACCTTGTGAGTGCTTGAGAGTGCAAGAGCCCTAGTGAGGTTGAGAGATTTGCTAATCCATTGCTTAGGACCTCATTAGTGGAAAGAGAGTAGCAAGTGTGTATCCACTCATCTCATTAGGCTAGTCTTGGTCAAGTGAGAGTTCTTGCTTATTACTCTTGGTGATCGGCATCACCTAGACGGCTCGGTGACGATTGGGAGCATGGTGATCATCCGGTGGTGATTGTGGATGGCCCATCTCATCTTGTGAGCGATTTTGGGGGATTCACCGCGTTGGAGTGACGAAAAATCATCCCGTAGAGAGCACTTGGTCCTTGCGCGGATCAAGGGAGAGCTACACCCTTGCGCGGGTGCTCCAACGAGGACTAGTGGAGAGTGCCAGCTCTCCGATACCTCGGGAAAACATCGTCGCGTTCCTCTCCCTCTCTTTACTTTGAGCATTTACATTCTCGCATTTACTTCTTGTATTTATATTGCTAGAATTGCCATGCTAGAGTAGGGTTTGGAACCTAGGGAGCATAACTTTTATGTCCTAGAGTCATAGAGAACACACTTAGGCACTAGGGGTGAAATAGGCTAAGCGTTAGGCTTTTACCGTTGCGATTAAATTTAGAGAAGCCCAATTCACCCCCCTCTTGGGCATCTTGATCCTTTCAATTGGTATCAGAGCCTCGTGCTCTTGATTTAGGCTTAACCATGACCGGAGGGGATGGACCTCCACCCATGTTCGAGGGCGATGACTTTCCTTATTGAAAGATTCGCATGGAGTCGTATCTTGAGGTCGTTGACCTCAATGCTCACCGAGCCGCTATACATGGTTTCCCAACACCTAAGGATCCCGCACGCCTCACACAAGATGAGGAAACCAACGAGAAGTGGAATGCAAAGGCCAAAAACATCATCTTTAGAGGTCTTTGCAAAGAGGTATTTAACCGGATCCGGAACCACAAAAATACCCATGATCTTTGAGAGAATATTTGTGCGCTCTATGAGGGAACCAAGAGTGAGCGTGAGGAACGCTATTATCTTGTTATGTAAAAGCTTAATTCATTTGAGATGCTTCCTTATAAGAATGCTAATGAAATATACTCTCGCTTGAATGTCATTGTAGAGGAGCTAAATGGACTTGGACTCACACAAATGTCATCATTCGATGTTGTGAGAAAGATCTTGTGTGTCCTTCCAATTGACAAGTATGGTCACATTGTCACCATGCTCCATCAAGGTGATCTTTCCACCGCTACTCCAACTCAAATCTTAGGGAAGATCAATGCACATGAGATGTACATGCACGTCACTCTGCAAGAAAGCTCTTCCTCCACTAAAAAGAAAGATTTGGCATTCAAGGCCAACCAAGAGAAGAAGAGCAAAGGCAAAGCAATTGAGATTGTTCTTGCAAGCTCAAGTGATGATGAAGATGACGATGCAAACATTGCACTCATGGTGAGGAAGACCACAAAGATGCTCAAGAAGCTTAACAAGAGTGGCGTCAAGTTTGACTCCAAGAAGTTCTTCACAAGTAGCAAGAGGAAGCCTATCTCCGAGATGGATTGCTACAATTGTGGTGAACTTAGCCATCTTGCTCATCAGTGTCTGAAGCCCAAGAAAGACAAGTTCAAGAACAAGTTTAAGGGCAAGAAAGATGATTCAAGTGACGATGATGATGAGAAGAAGAAAGACAAGCCATACAAGAAGAGAGATGGCAAGAAGAACAAGTTCTACAAGAAGAAGGGTGGCAAGGCTTATATCGTGGGTGATTGGCTCACCGACATTGAATCATCAAGTGGTGGATCATCCGACGATAGTGATGATGAGAAAGAGAAGGTGGCTGCTCTTGTTATTGGGACTTCACTACCTCCACCGCCTTCACCACCATCATCCCCTACACACCTATGCCTTATGGCCAAAAGTGACCGGAAGGTACAAAACTCCAATGATGATAGTGATGATAATAGTGGTAGTGATAGTGACAATGAATTTGAAGCACCTTCATATGATGAGCTTGTCACCTTGCTTAATAATTACTCTAAAATTATTAGAAAGACAAAAACTAAAAATAAAAAGCTAAAACTTGAGAATGAGTCTCTTCTTGCTAAATATGACATAGCCGAAAAAGCTAGTGATGAGCTTAGAGAAGAAAACAAGGTTGTGTCATCCTCTCTCAAAGAGCTCAAACAATCCCTAAAAGAGCTTAGAGCAAAACATGATAAACTTGAGGAGATACACAATGAGCTCAACACTAGATACAACTTGCTTAAAGAAGAGTATACAACTCTCAATGTTAACCATGATAACCTTGTGCTTTTATATGAGCTTTTATCCGATAAAACACATGATGCTACTAACAATGTTGTTAAAATTGATATAGCCACATCATGTGATGATTTAATTGTTGAGAGCATTGAGCAAGGTTCTAGTGGCAAAGGCAAGCAAGTTGTTGTGACCGAGCATTATGGTGACTATGTCAAGATCAAGAATAAGAATGCAAAGCTAAAGCAAGATCTTGAGAAGCTCTCATCCTTCAACACCATTGTCATTGAGACTCAAGAATGCAACAATGAGATTGATTAAGAGATTGAGTCACTCAAAGAGGAGATGAAAAGGCTCAACTTTGAGAAGAGTTGTGCATTTGGTGCTACAAGAGTTGATCATGATATAGAGAAGCTAAAAGAGGAAAACAAGCAACTCAAGTTAGAGAAGGATCACTTGAAAGTTGGATTGCAAAAGTTCTCTCGAGGAAACTATCTTTAAAGTGAGCTACTCATGAACATCGTCATGAAGATGGATAGAAGTGGCATTGATTTCTTGGCTCAACAAGAGAAGAAAGTCAAAGCTCAACAACATCACAATCTAAAACCCAAGCCAAAGAGATGCTTTGAGTGTGGTCAAGAAGGTCACTTTGCTCATGAGTGTGAAACTCCACTACCATAACCCTTGCCCAAGCATGCTAGACCCTTGCCTTCAATGCTCACTATATTCTTAGGAAGAAAGAAAGTGGAAAAGTTCAAGTCACATTCTTAGGTCCTCCCAACAAGAATAGGCCTAAGCAAATTTAGGTTGCAAAGTCACTAGTTGAGAAAGTTAAGGGCCCCTCTCAAGTTTGGGTCCCTAAACAACAAGCTTGATCTCTTATGTGTGTAGGTGAACTATAAGATCGGTGGAAGTCATTGGGTTATTGATAGTGGTTGCACTCAACATATGACCGGTGATCCTCGTATGTTCACCTCACTAGATGAAGGAGTTGACAATCAAGAGAAAATTAATTTGGAGACAACTCAAAAGACAAAGTACAAGGGTTGGGGAAGATTGCTATATCAAATGATCATTCAATATCAAATGTGCTTCTTGTTGCATCTTTGAGCTTCAACTTACTATCCGTTGGTCAATTGTGTGATCTTGGCTTTGAATGTTTATTCACCGAGAAGGAAGTGGTTGTGTCAAAGAAAGATCATCATCAAGTGATATTCAAAGGCTTTAGATACAATAATCTCTATCTAGTTGATTTCTCTTCTGAAGATGCTAATTTGAAGACTTGCTTATTCACGAAGACATCACTTGGTTGGTTATGGTATAGGAGGCTTGCCCATGTTGAAATAAACACTCTCAAGAAGCTATTGAAGAAGGAAATGGTTAGAGGTTTGAAGGATGTTATATTTGAGAAGGACAAGCTTTGTAGTGCATGTCAAGCCGGCAAGCAAGTTGTCAACACTCACCCCTCCAAAGCATTCATGTCAATATCCAAGGTGATTGAGCTACTTCATATGGATTTATTTGAACCTATAACCTACAAGAGCTTGGGAGGCAACCTATATTGTCTAGTGATTGTTGATGACTATTCAAGATACACATGTGTATTCTTTCTTCATGACAAAACTGAAGCCACTCCATCATTCAAGAAGTTTACCAAAAGAACATAAAATGAGTTTGAGACCAAGATCAAGAAAATAAGAAGTGACAATGGAAAAGAGTTTGACAACACAAACATTGAAGAATATTGTGATGAGGTTGGGATCAAGCATGAAGTTTCTTCAACTTACACTCCGCAATAAAATGGTGTAGTAGAGAGGAAGAACCGGACACTAATCACTCTTGCTAGAACAATGCTTGATGAGTACAACACACCGGAGAGGTTTTGGGCCGAAGCTATCAACACCGCATGTTATGCGTCCAATAGATTGTTCCCTCACCGGTGGTTCAACAAGACTCCGTATGAGTTGCTCAATAGGAAGAAGTCGGATATCTGTTTCTTCCGGGTGTTTGGTTGTAAATTCTACATCTACAAGAAGCGGCAACACCTAGGGAAGTTCCAAAGACATTGTGATATTGGCTTTCTTGTTGGTTACTCATTGAAGTCCAAAGCATATCGAGTATTCAACCATGCCACCGGCTTGATAGAAGAAACATATGATGTGGAGTTCGATGAATCTAACGGCTCCCAAGGAGCACGTGAGAATCTTGATGATGTAGGCGATGAACCATTGAGGGAGGCTATGAAGAATATTCCAACCGGAGACATCAAGCCAAAGGAGGATGAAGATGAAGTGCAAGTGATAGATCAACCCTCTTCATCCCGTGTGCCACAAGATGATGACAAAGATGAGAGAAATCCAAATGAAGACACTCCAATCTCCCATGAAGAAAGAGTGGCACAAGCTCAAGATGTTGATGCTCCACAACCTTCTCCCCAAATGGTTGATAGAAGGACAACTCCTCTACTCCAAGCATATCCACAAGATCTCATCATCGAAAGTCCGACAAGGGGTGTAATGACTCGCTCTCAAAAATATGCATCATTTATTGAATATCACTCTTTTGTCTCTTGCATTGAGCCTACTAGCATAGATGAAGTTCTTCAAGATCCGGATTGGGTGAATGCTATGCATGAAGAGTTGAATAACTTCACCCACAACCAAGTATGGACACTTGAAGAGCGTCCCAAAGGTGCAAGAGTCATTGGAACAAAATGGGTGTTCCGCAACAAGTAAGATGATCAAGGTGTGATCGTGAGAAACAAGACAAGACTAGTTGCAAAGGGGAACAAGGCAAGACTAGTTGCAAAGGGGTTCTCTCAAGTTGAAGGCTTGGATTTTAGAGAGACCTTTGCACCGGTTGCAAGACTTGAAGCCATTCGTATCCTCCTTGCATATGCATCTAATCACAACATTAAACTCTTTCAAATGGATGTGAAAAGTGCATTTTAAATGGCTTCATAAATGAACTAGTCTATATTGAACAAGCTCCCGGGTTTGAAGACCCTAGATATCCTAATCATGTTTATAGGTTGTCCAAGGCATTATATGGGCTAAAGCAAGCCCCAAGAGCTTGGTATGAACGCCTTAGGGACTTTCTTATTGAGAAGGGCTTCAAGATTGGGACGGTGGACACCACACTATTCACCAAGAAGCTTAATGGGGATATCTTCATTTGTTAAGTCTATGTTGATGATATCATATTTGGCTCAACAAATGAAGACTATTGCAAAGAGTTTGGTGATTTGATGTCGAAGGAATTCGAGATGTCTATGATTGGGGAGCTTACATTTTTTCTTGGTTTTCAAGTGAAGCAAATGAGAGAAGGGAATTTCATCTCTCAAGAAAAGTATACCAAGGATCTTCTCAAGAGGTTCAATATGGATGAATGTAAGCCCATCAAGACTCCAATGCCATCCAATGGACATCTCGACTTAGATGAGGGAGGTAACCCGGTTGACCAAACTCTCTACCGTTCTATGATTGGTAGTTTGTTATACTTGACCGCATCTAGGCCCGATATCATGTTTAGTGTGTGTATGTGTGCTAGATTCCAAGCTAACCCTAAGGAAGCTCACTTAGTTACCGTAAAAAGAATCCTTAGGTACCTTAAGCACACACCAAGCATTGGCCTTTGGTATCCCAAAGGAGCTAGTTTTAACCTTGTGGGCTATTCTGATTCGGATTATGCCGGTTGCAAATTTGATAGAAAAAGCACATCCGGAGGGTGCCATTTGCTTGGTATATCACTAGTGTCTTGGTCCTCAAAGAAGCAAAATAGTGTGGCATTGTCAACCGCCGAGGCGGAGTACATAGCCGCGGGAGCTTCTTGTACACAAATCCTTTACATGATGCAAACCCTTCTAGACTATGGTGTAGTTCTAAAAGGGGTACCCTTGTTGTGTGATAATGAGAGTGCCGTAAAACTTGCTAACAACCCGGTTCAACACTCTCGCACCAAGCACATTGATATCCGTCATCACTTCCTTAGAGATCATGTTGCAAAAGGAGATATATCTTTAGAGGGAGTAAGGACGGAAGATCAATTGGCGGATATCTTCACAAAACCTTTAGATGAAGCACGGTTTTGTAAGTTGAGGAATGAGCTTAATGTTCTTGATCTAAGTAACTTCACTAAAAAATGAGCTTGTGTTATCAGTTGCATTGCATTTGTAATATAAACATATTTAAATTTATGTATTGCACGTAGAGCTTAACTAACTTGGTTAAGATAACCGCCCCAAAGTGTGTGAAGAAGCTTAACCAAGGACAAACTTGATAAGCGACTAGATTTAAATTCAAGTAATGCATTGCATATGCATGTGTGTTTCTTTCGTCGTTTCTTTTTGGTTAAGCTTGAGCATCCGCTGTGTTCGTCCACCGATAGGGCGAGCATTTGACGCTTCTACTGGTTATATACCCTATTTGGTGGCCATACGATGTCTCCTCGTTCGTTCTTATCGCCTATTTTCGCTAAAAAGCATATAGCCTAAGGCAAAATATTTTGAAATTTAAGGGTTTGAGAGAGACATCTCACACCAGTCCCAATTTAGTATTTATTTGGATCTTACCAAGTTGGGACAAGGTTGGGAAAGTTCGGGCGAAGAAATCAAGAAGGAACAAAGACTCGAGGAGCACCAGGACGCTGGACCAGGACTCGTAACAGCAAGCGTCCCGGTCAAGTACAAATTGAAGAATTGTCACCGGACTGTCCGGTCGATGAAGAAACTCGCGTGTTCGGTCAAAGACAGGAGGTGACCGGACCCTGGTGTGCGTCCGGTCAGCACCAGCGGACGCGTCCGTCGCAATTTGGCGTTTCGGAGCTCTACGGTGGCGGCCGGACGCCCAGCATTCAGCGTCCGTCGACGGAAGGACGCGTCTCGTCGCCATTTAATCTGCGTAGTGAACCCTTCCTATGACACGCGGGGCTGCTCCTTTCTTGTTCCTCTCACTTCAAGCGCCGCGCCCGCTCTGTATTTCACCGACGCCGATCCGCCGCGGCTCTCACCCAAACCGTTGCGGCGCAAAAGCGCCACCACCCGCCAGCGCCATCTTCACCGTGTCACGCCGGGCGCCACCGCCACATTTCGTGCCGTCTTCGTGCCGCCGCGCCGCAGCTCGCGCGCTCCCGCCACGCGCCGCCCGCCGCCGCGTGAGACCCCTAGCGCCGCCGTTCATCAGCGCCGCCGTGCGCCATTTGCCGTCGTCGAGACCCGCTCATCCTTTGTGGCGTAACCTTCTAAATTACATGGCCCACAAGCACCGACATTGTCCTTAAGACCTTTGTCACCGCATTTGCGTACCATATAACCTAGAATGTTCCGTCGGGTGAACCCCCCGATAAACCACGTTTCCTTTGGGATCGATACTTACAGAGACATCACAAGATTACAACAGTTTTTCATACAAAATACCGAGTAGCGGAAGACTTACAATAACTTAATTTACAAAACTTTTGTCAAACTTATACAAACCGTAGTAGCATTATTACAAAGCAAATGGAAGTACCATTACTTAACTTTATTACAATCACAACAACGAAAGCGCCCTGCCCAGAGGCCACACAATCTATTCCTCGTCGGGCCACTTCATTAACGACCGTCATGCAAAGCAAGGGCCGCAACACACTTGCTCACGCGCGGTTCACCCGCAATGAGGGGTTGAACAAACCCCGAGTACAAAAAGTACTCCGCAAGACTTACCCGACCAAAAATTGGGGAGAAGACTCGGGAATGTTGGCTAATAGGAATCAAGGTAAGGCTTTAGCAAGATCAAATGACACCTTTGCAAAAAGAGGCTAAGCCAGTCCTTAATTTACTACATCACTCACTTGTCAACCAAGTATCGGATTCAAAACTTTCCATCATCCACTTCCATGATTACTACGACGATCTTTGGTGCTAGGATCACGGCTCCCATATCGTGGAGCACACGACGATTCGAATCGCTTCATATACCCAGTGGGGCTTCCTAGCCACACGATGTATGCGAGGACCAAACATCTCACATACATCAACTCACGCTTGCATTTCTCCCCGCCGTAACGGATCCTAGCCACGAGAGTACAAGAGTACACCATTTTCCTACGCCGTCGGTCCACAACCGTCGACAGGTATACCCGTAGTATGGGTACACGCTACCTCCGTGCCGGTTGGTTGTTCTCGCATGGATCATACAAGGGAGCTTACCGCCATTAGCATGCGACTAGTACTATCTAATAACCTCATGATCCAAGGGCCAAGACAACGAACGGTGCTTAACCGACTCACAAGTGGGACGACACTACACCGGGGCACTAGCCCCTCCCCGGTGCAAGTCACTCCACCCGGTCTCGATTTACTCATCATCATGCTCTTGTTGCGTACCCTTGACCCGATCAAAGTAAAGGAATACCAACAAGTAACATCGGGTTTTCGTAATTGCCCTCAAGGGGGAACTTTTGTTATCACATCTTTAAAAACATTTCATAAAGCCTCGTGCTATTTGCGTGGGGCTAAGCATGCACTAGCATTTTCGAAATCAAAACAGGTATCCGGGGTATATATCAAGGTATGGTAAATGCACCAAATTAGGTGATCACACAACTCCCCGTTACCTAATGCATCACATCATCAACATACAATATAAAAGCTTTTCGAAATACAAGGAAGGGTCTCGAATGCATCCGGGGCTTGCCTTGGGGCTCGACGAAGTTAGGATCGATGATGGCCTTTGTTGAGATCGGGACCAACCTCTTCACGCCGAACACCTTCTTCGGGACGGTACGGCTACACGATTGAGATGCATGATCACAATGCAAGTAATAAAAAGAGCATGCGATAATGATGCAACGATTGTTAACCGATCTTGAGTACAACTTTCCTTCACGGTATAGTTGCACTAAGAAGGTATAACTAGCGTCGACGAATTAACGGACTAACGATACGCAATCAACATAAAATGCCGAAGGTCATTAGGGTTAATGACCTAGGGTCATCACTCAATCCCAAAATCAGGCAACACGAACAAAGTGATTAAGGGTGATTACTAATTTATTGACCATTTTACAGTCGTTGAAAGCCACTAATTAACTTGCTAATTGGAGATTAATTAAACCCTAATTAACCACATGATTAATTAATTAAACATCAATTAAAGGGTTAATTAAGCATAATACAAAAATTAGTCAAAACATGATCAAACTTCATAATTAAGATCATCATCACCTGATTAGCACACAAAACAAAATTTATAAATTTTGGACTTATATTTTAATTACTAAAAATCATAGAAATTGCATTTATCAATTAAAGGAGCAAATTATAGCACAATTAAATTTTATTGGAAAACTAGAGTTAGTATTTTTCTTGGACAGAGCATATCACAAGGAACACATACATATTTTTCTCACATTTTTATCTGCCCAAAATAAAATACAACAAAAAAAGATGAAAATCAGCTTTTGGAAATGGAATTAGAAAAAGAAAAGAACAAACTCTTCCTCGTGGGCTCAGCAGGTGCAGCCCGAGACGGCCCAACACGGCCTGCCCGGCCCGCTGGTCTTGGTAAGGCCCACGCGCGCGTGGCTTTCCCCCCTCTCTCGGGCCGATGTGGTGGCCCCACCCGTCGGGCCCTCTCTTCTCCCCTCTCCTTTCTCTCTGCTCGACGAGGAACAAGAGACCGACGGCGGCCGGTGATGGTGCTTGCCAACGGCGGCTTCCCCGACGAATCCGATTGCTCCAACGCTCCTCTTCTCAACCCGCACTTAACAAGCTGCTATACACCCCTAGACGACCACCGGAGCACCCGTGGTGGTGATCCGGTGGCTCGCCGGCCAGACGGCTACTTTACGGCGTCGGGCCCTCCCTCCGAGCACCACCTAAAAAACGAGCACCCCAAAGTGATCAGCAGGCCGAGGCGAACATGACGTGACACCAACCGACTCCGAGCTGCTTTGATTAGAGAGAGAGAGCTCACAGCCGGGATGGCGGCGGTGGGTGGTCTGAGTTGGAGAAGATCACGCCGCACGGTGACTCCGGTGACCTCACGGCACGACCAGCAGCTCGGGGCGTGCGCAAGGGGTTTATGGGGCTGTGTGCAAGGTGAATCGGACGATGATTGCTTGTGGTGGCTGAATTGACCGAGAAACGGCGGAGGTTGGCGTCGGGCGGTGGGGAGAGGAAAAAGAAGAAAAGACGACGCCGAAATTTTTTATAGGTGAGCTTGACCACTAAGATGCGAAAGCAAAGCGAATAGCGACGCCGAAGGCACGACGAGCAGAGGTGGCGTGGTGAAGCGCCGAGGTGGAGCACGCCGACGATCGGCGAGGACGGCCGCCATGCCGGCCATCGTGCCGCACGACAAGAACCCCCCCGCCACCTCACCACTATACAACTCAAACTGTTTTAATCAAAAACTCCCAAAATTTGAACTGCACTCAAAATTCTCCAAAAATACAGGTTGCTCAAAATTTTATGCTCTACAACTTTTATTAAGGAAGTTTTGTCAGATTCCAAATAGTTTTTGAATTGCATTTCAAATTTGAAATTTAAAGCAAAACCCTAACTTTAGGGATTTTAAAATTACTTTCAAATTTTGAATAAAAGATGAAAATCTCCAAAAATAAAAGTTGTTCTATTTCTCAATATCTACAACTTTCATTTAGGGAGTTTTTCATGAAACCAAATAATTTTTGAATTAGAGTTTAAAACTCAAAAGGGGATATTTTGCAATTCAAATAACTTTTGAAATTAATTCAAATTTTATTCAAAAACTTGAAAAACTTTGTATACCAAAGTTGTAGAGCTCAAAGGGATGCACAAACTGTATTTTTGGAGTTTTCCCAAATTTTGAATATTTTGAGATGAAATTTAGAAAAGGGATAAAAGGCTTTTGAATTTCAAGCTTTTTGAAGAAGAATTTCAAATTGGAATTTTGGGCAATTAATTAATGATGTTGTGGCACTTTTCAAACCCAACCAATAGCACACTTTCAAAGTACAAAGTTCATACTTTGAAATAGTACCAAAGTTTGGCAACTTTTATTTGCAAAATTAATTATGGTTAGCTCCTCAAAAGTGAACTTGAAATTCAAAATCGATACTTAACCCACTAGGGTTAGGGTTTGGGATTCGGATTCCAAATTCAAATTTGATTCTTTCTTGCACCTCATTTGACTTGTAAAACATGGCTAGGGTGTAAGTCGAGTTAGCCAAACACTTGCAAACATCAAGGTTGCTTTTAATTGGTTGCTTTTATAAACAGGAATAAAAAATGTGAATGGAGTTTAAATGATATACATATACACATACGATATGAAAGAGCTCAACCAACCCTAGAATCAATTAAACTCATTTTGGTCATTTGCATTAGTGTTCTCTAATCATGAATGCTCATGCAATGATGATGATGACATGGCAGGTTTAGGTTAACGTAACACCGGGGTGTTACATCCTTGCTTCGTTCTTCACCTCATCTCCGACGATCTACTCTACCTCTTCCTTGGCCGACATTGACTCTCCGTGGTGAGCATCTACCTGCATGTCAGATGTTCGATCAAATGCTGCAATGGAATTCTCTGGCTGTTCTTGCTCTCTTTGATTCATATTCCATCATATGTCCATGCAGAGCCTCCCTTGAGCCGTGTGGTGCCCCCGTTGTGTCTTTTTCCTCACCCCTTCGCAGGTTCTCACCTTGCCCTAGGTATTGCAAGACATTCCCCCTCTTTCTTACCTCACTGCTTGCTTCCATTAATGTCTCTCGCTCCTTTCAGTTAATATACATCGCTTATATGTATTCCTATCTATCTATTCTATGCAGCGAGTTGGGGTCTGTTAGTTGAGTTGTTTGCGGATCAGTGACAGTTGACAAGCAGTGGCAGTGAACTCGGGGCCAAGTCCGCGAGTACGGAACAGAGGCCAAGCCTCTTGAGTGTCAGTGGTTCTTTGTGATTGCTCAGTGGCAGTGACTCTAGCACTCAGGGGGATTTCTTGACTGTTTTGGCAGTGATACTTGGCAGCTTTTCTTGCAGTTGATCTCTCAGTGTCAGTTGTTCTTGCTTGTGGCAGTGGTTTCTTGATTCACAGTCATGGCTCGTTGCAAGAACGTTGGTGGTCCACCAGACCCTCCTCCTCCTCCTCCTCCACAGAAGGGTAAAGGGAAGGTGTACACAAAGAAGAAGCGAAAGAGACAGAACACAGAGGAAGAGAGGCTTCTGGCGATAGCGTATTAATCGCAGCCTATTGCCGAGAGAGGTGGTGCCCGTGGTAGCTTGAGGATCCACGAGCCCGGACCCCACCGTAGCTCGTGCACTCCGCACACCCTCCTCACGACCCACCCGGCACTGTGATGATCGGGAGAGTCCAGTACAGGATCGAGGACTTACCCTCCGACCTTGGTGGTATTGAGGTTCGGCTCAGGCACAAAGTGCAGCCGCCCAGAGGCCAGGCCGGCAGCCCGAGGACACCGAGGCGGCTGAGGACCCACCACGACGCCCGCTCTTCACGCACTCGCTCTCAGGTCACCCTTAGAGCTGAGACTCAGTGTCGTGGTGGACGCCCTCCTCCCAGGGCACGTGTCCCTCCTCCAGTTGTGCACTTAGACTTGCGGGCCGCCAATGCCCGTCGAGTTCAGGACTTGAGGTGTGTGGACTTCGACCCAGTGGTTCCCACCGCAAATAAGTGACCCAGGCGGCAGAGGGGGCTTCTACACCGTGTTGCAGGAGGACTTCTTCCGAGCTTACATCAACAGTGGTGTAGAGATTCGGTCTCACAGGGTGTGCCCTCTTGACGGAGTTGTAGCAGCTGCCGGAGAGGTGATCAGGCCTTCACTTACTTATCTACCTAGCCTGGCAGACTTGATTAGGCTACCTGGAGCGTACGTGAAGTCCTGGGTTCGTGAGTTCTACGCCTCTCTTTGGATCGACCCAGGGCACACGTTCATCCACTTCACTTTCAGTGGCAGGCCCTTTAGACTTTACAGTCTGCGTGCTCACGAGCTCCTTGGCACCACACCGTCAGACACTCTCCTTCACCAGTCTTGCTTCGGACAGACCGAGCCCCCTCGTCGCCCTCACGGTGGAGAGGAACTGCCTGTGGAGAAGGCTCGGCACATCTTCAGAGAGCCGTTCGGACCGGGCTCGCGCCGTCTTCCTAGGGATCTCACCCCTACGGCCCGTGTCCTGAACGAGGTGATGAGGAGGACCTTACTGCCTAGGATAGGCAACAGGGAGACGATCACCAGGATCCAGCAGTGGCTAGTCTACTACCTCACTACTCAGACTGCCTTTGACATCTGGGATGTCATTGTTTCAGAGATGGAGGACACCATCACAGAGGGCTTCAAGACACGTCGACAGCTACCGTTTGTTCACTTGATCTGCGTGGTACTACAGCGCTTGATCTCTCCCTTCCCCTCAGCAGCACTTGCAGAGTTCAGGGCCACTCCTACTTCCTTCCCTGTTTACAACATGAGCCAGCTGGTTGGAGCCCATCCGGGCAACAGGGCCACCAGAGAGCCACGTCAGAGGCCAGCTGTTGCAGAGACTGAGGAGCAGCAGGACGAGGCAGTTGAGGCTCTTGCACAGGCCGAGCTTACACAGATGGAGACTGAGCCGGTAGATATAGTTGAGGATCTTCCTACGGACAGCTCTGATAGTGACTACGCACCCCCTTCGAGGATGCCTCCACGAGCTCACGACACCGAGGCCGGTGGTTCAGGCTCCAGTGACAGCCCCGCCCTCCTTGCACTCCTTGAGCGCTTGACCCAGTCTTCAGAGCGGTAGGGGCAGGATATTCAGCGGATAGCCCAGCAGCAGGCAGCTGACACTGCAGCCCTTCACGCTCGTCAGACAAAGCTCCAGAAGAAGCATTTTGAGTCATAGCTTGAGTCTCGGGCTCTCTTCCGTCGAACACGCCAGGCAGACTCGGGAGCTACGGCGTTCGTCCTTTGCCTTCATGGAGCACGTGATGAGGCACCTTTGGAGTTCCCTTCGACTTCACCTCTACTCGGCTTGGCGGACCCTCTAGTTCTACACACCTGGCTCCAGCGTTACTGATCGGAGGACTTGAGCCGGGGAGTGTCGGCACCATTCAGCTCACCGCCCCAGCAGATTCCACAGTTCTTTGCTTCTCGAGGGCCGGGTACACCGATTCCGACTGGTCTCACTCCACCTCCTACGTCGTCGGTGCTTGTGACCCCGCGAGCTCTCATTGCCACCTATAGTGAGATCATCGGCTTTCCCACTCCGACACGTCCTTTGGGTCCAGTTCGGTCGACGGGTGCACCACTCACTACTACTACGAGACTCACCCGTTGTCGATTTTCGTCGAGCCCCCCCACCGAGTCGCCTCCTCTGTTTCTACCGCACCCGAGGTTTCAAAGTGGACCGTGGACTGTTCCTCGTGCCCGTGAGTTCGCCTCCTCCGATTGTTTCTACTTCAGAGGCTCCAGTCATCGAGACCATGCTTGCTCCAGCTACAGTGACCGAGGCAGTGACAGTGTCAGTGGCTCCTACTTCTCTTGTGCCACCTACTTCGAGCCCGTGGTCAAGCCACTACCACCGAGACACAAGCAGTGCACCCAACCGAAAGCCGACCTGCACGGGCTTCACCTCCGAGACACGGCGAGGGGTCACTCGGAGGCTCACCACGGACAGTTCGTAGTCCTCCCTAGACTACACGCATTTTGAGATGGCCGTGACGCTCGTCCGGGGACCCGACTCGGTCTGCAGCCCCACCTCCTCAGGAGCCTTAGGTTTTGGTGCTTGACGCCAAAGGGGGAGAGAGAGTCGAGTATGTGAGATAGGGGAGCGTGTGAGGGGAGTTGCTTCTTTTGTTATATGATACTCATGCATACATGCTTTATTTTTGTGCATCATGTGGTACTTGCTTTTGTTTGACTTGTGGATATGTGTTATAGCATGTGACATGTGCTTTACTCATGACTTGTGCTCTCTACTCGTGATATATATATGTTATGTCATGTCACATGTTGTTGCTCATTTACCATGCTTTCACGATTTACTCTTGTTAAATGAGCTCTATGATTCTTGTACTCGCACTTCATTCATATTTCAATGAGTACATGTTGGCTTCAATCGTTTAAGCTTATCTAACCTCTTTGTTCCTAATGTCAAATAGCTTATACGATTCAAGTTCATTGAAAACCTCAAATTCACTCTCATACTCGAGGTTATTGTCATCAATCACCAAAAAGGGGGAGATTGAAAGCATCTAGGCCCCTAGTGGGTTTCGGTGATTAATGACAACGTAAGATTATTGTGACTAATGTGTGTTTTACAGAAACAATTTGAGTTAGGTCACAATAATGGTGATTGATTGGGCGATCAATGGTATTCATGCCCCGACGATCGAGATCGTTTTCGGTTTTCAAAGGATGGACGACAAGGTTAAGGACTGCTAGTTCTAAGTGTCGTTTGGCGTTGGAGAGACACTTAGAGTAGCTAGAACTTTGTTTTTACCTTTGGCCGTACTATTAAGAGGGGTTTGAATGGGTAACTTGACCTAGGTGAGTCTAGTGAGATAGGTGTCGTGCACACTTGTTCATTCTAGTCCTAGGTAGCCCTAGAATTGGCCCAAAGATCAAGAGAGTCGAAGCCATGCGAGAGGTCGTGAAATCGAAGTCATTCGAGCCATTTTGGCTCGACCAGGATGTCGGGCACATGCATGACGGACGACGCGTCCGGCCAGTGTATGTGAGGTGCCGGAGTGACCGGACTCGCCCTCGGTAGTTGACCGGACGCTCCCGGTGCCATCGGGCCTCGGTCACAAGCCGACCGGACGCTGTCGGCAGCCGACCGGACGCCGAGGCTAGGCGTCCCGGCCACTACTCGTAGAGGTCAAAATCGTGTAAAAACTGGGACGGGACGCGTCCGCCGGGCCACCGGACTCGACACGCGCCCGGCCGTGTGACGTCTAGCGTACGGTTAGCGTTAGCAATGCACGACCGAACACGTCCGGTTGCCCCGACGGACGCTGGCCCCGGCCGACCTTTAAAACCGCCTAGCTCTCTTGCTCATTCCTACTCGGCCGAAGAGCACCTTGTGAGTGCTTGAGAGTGCAAGAGCCCTAGTGAGGTTGAGCGATTTGCTAATCCATTGCTTAGGACCTCATTAGTGGAAAGAGAGTAGCAAGTGTGCATCCACTCATCTCATTAGGCTAGTCTTGGTCAAGTGAGAGTTCTTGCTTATTACTCTTGGTGATCGGCATCACCTAGACGGCTCGGTGGCGATTGGGAGCATGGTGATCATCCGGTGGTGATTGTGGATGGCCCATCTCATCTTGTGAGCGGTTTTGGGGGATTCACCGCGTCGGAGTAACGAAGAATCATCCCGTAGAGAGCACTTGATCCTTGCGCGGATCAAGGGGGGAGCTACACCCTTGCGCTGGTGCTCCAACGAGGACTAGTGGAGAGTGCCGACTCTCCGATACCTCGGGGGAAAACATCACCGCTTCCTCCTCTCCCCTCTCTTTACTTTGAGCATTTACATTCTCGCATTTACTTCTTGTATTTACATTGCTAGAATTGCCATTCTAGAGTAGGGTTTGGAACCTAGGGAGCATAACTTTTGTGTCCTAGAGTCATAGAGAACACACTTAGGTACTAGGGGTGAAATGGGCTAAGCGTTAGGCTTTTACCGTTGCGATTAAATTTAGAGAAGCCCAATTCACCCCCCCTCTTGGGCATCTTGATCCTTTCAGGTTAGTCATGCCATAGTTTTGTCGGCAACTGTTTGGTTCACTGCCATAGTTATGGCACGCCAGTTTCTTAGCATCCTGTCTCACATGTCATAGACTCATTTTTGTGCTAAATCTTGTCAAAAGTTTGGCGCCGTTTTTACTCACCACACTTTCTTTAGCAGCCACAGTTTACCGAAAGTTAGGCATGACAAGTTAAGGTCACTAGCCAAACAGGCTCTTAGACTTATGTGGCACATTTGCTTATGTTTAGTTGCCTCCATCATAGCCTCTTCATAGGCTTGTACAATGCTCAAAGCAGATCCAGTGCTGCATTAGCTAGTATACTAGATTTAGTTGTATTAGACAAAATACGCACACAAAACTAAAACATATCCAATACCTCGACTAGAAATGAGACATCAACTAGAACATGAAGGTGACTACATTCAACAAAATTTGAACAACAACCAAACACAATTTTATCAAATATGGTTTGCTTGTTCAAAACAACAAAATACCAATACCATGCATTTACGTTAGCTTAGGTTATGCTGCATAAGGTCAAATGCATGCTAAGGCTAATGTAAGCAACCAATGAAACCCATAATGTTCCTCTTTCTTTACCATTCCTCCCCCACCCAACCCTACTCTCCACACAGACATCCTGAGAACTATGCGCCCGGTTGTCGTTGCCAGAGACAAAGTTCACCTAAGCGGGCATCAACCATGGGTCACGACTACCACAGTCCCTAGTCTGATCGTCATTGCTCAAAGACGATATCCACATCCATCGGTCCGCCACCATGACTCACAGTTGCCGTGGCACCCCCAACATGGTCTCTAAGACCTAGAGATGAAATTTGTTACATTGTATTTATCAGGGGCTCAAAGAAACTACAAATCGGACTCACGACACTGGAGTAAGCCGAATGGAGACACCACATAGATCTGGCACCACCGGTGTCCAATGGCATGGTGATGGACTCTAGCATGAACGAGGAGATGATGAAGGGGGAAGGAGGCAACTTCCATGATGTGGCGCCTAGCGGTGTATGACTCTACCTTCGACGTCGAGATGGAGTACAATGATGATGCAAATCGACTTGTCTTCCAGTGCGGGTGAGGAGGAACAAGGGAACACACTACTTTGACGTCAATGGGGACCATACAGTACAACTGCAGGCTTCTCCCAGTCTACTGAATGTTGGATGGAAGATGATGAGGAAGAGGAGGTGGTGGCAAGGTTGACAGGCTTGAGCTGCCAATCATGGGGTTGTTGGGCAAAGGAGATTCGTGGCGCACTGCCTAGCTACAACATGTGTAGAGATGACAAGAGGGACTAGTCCCTACAAGGAATTCCTCTATTAGGAGATGAGGATGGAGAGACTTGAATCCCAGTGGAATGAAATGGGGGAAAACTCTCCCAGTCGGGTTAGCGGGGACAAAGACGGGGACAGGGAACCATCCCAACCCGCTGACGTATTTCTTGTAGCAATCTTGCACCAATCCATTGGATGTACCAATTTCATATAGATATATTGCATTAGATATATGGAGGTCTAGGTTCCCTGTCCCCGCAAACTTATTTCTTGTAGCAATCTTGCAACAATACATTAGGTGTACCAATTTCATATAGATATGTTGTATTAGATATATGGAGGTCTGTTGATATTTTTGATATCTTTTAATGTTAAGTATATGGATTTTCTAAGATGCTTATTGTTTATTTATTATTGAATTTTGTGAGAATTTATATGTTTAAGTGGGGTTGGAGAATTCTCGCGGTGATTAATTCTCTAGTGTGGACAGGGATGGGAAAGAGATTATCCCGATGACATTCACGGGGACGGGATAGAAAAAAAATTCTCCCTCACGGGGATGGGGATGGGGACATAACCCCCGATAGGGAATTCTCCGCTGACATCTAGAGGCTTGTGGCTCGACACCTTCATTATTGGAATGGCGTCATCCTTTTTGAAGAGTTGTCCCTGGTAGCAGTGTTTGGCACCTCCAAAATAGCGTCGGCTCATCTGAAGGAGTCATGCCAAACACTCTCTAAGTTTTTATAAGCTAATTAAAATAGATAAGACCCAATCTTGAAATGAGCTCTAAATCTTCTTGTAATGGCTGAGGTGTCGTCCTAGATTTATCACCCGTTTGTCTGAGCTTCGAACTTTTTCTTTGGCCATCCTCTTTTCTGCTTGTGGGTGCTAGCCTGTGGAGTAATATTTGTTGCATATGTGGGCTATATCTTTTGCATATTAACCCACCATGCAAAAGACACAATCACTGGCAGTGCATCACTATCAGTTGTATTGGAACCGACAATGATAAGGCAAGGATCCAGAAAATTGAGGAGCTAATCATCTGACAGTGATGGCACATATGAGAGGACACAATAAATATAATTTTAAATTTTTTCTCTAATCAAAGGCGGTGATCAATCAGAGGACACAAACTACCAAAAGCTCTAGCTTCCCAAAGAACCGCTGTAAAAAGAGCTCTAAATTTTAAGTCCGTTATCTATTTCTTGTATTTTGTTATATCAAATCTGCGTGTGGTCTTTTTAATTTTCTTTTCTATTCCCCGTCCCGTAAGACCATCTCAAATTAGTAAGGAGCGAAAACGAAAGGAGAAGGTGATGAGGCTCTCGCCTTTGTTTAGTTAGGGTACCTTAGCTTAGTAATAGTCCCAACGCCAGCGACGACATCGAGCGGACCTTGGCAGCCCGAGCAATGGAGGAGAGCCATCATTTCCGTCATCCATATGCATGGACAGCCACCCGTGTCTCACGTAGGTAGGAGTATTTATTTGCCTTCATCGGTCCCATCCAATTGAGCAGTTTTGCTCAGCCCTTCCTGCACAAACTAACCCTGCGACTAATAAAAACCATCGGCTCGCTAGCGATGGACCGCCAAGCCTGCGTGCTGCTCATCGCCCTCGTGGCTACCGTCGCTCTCCTGGCTGCACAACACCCGGTGGCGGCCACTGGGGGACTTGCCGGAGTGGCGGAAGTCTGCAAGAGCACCCCTTTCCCCGAGCTGTGCACCAACACGGCGGGGAAGCACGTCGAAAAGTACAATGTCGTGGACGCGCCTGGCGGTGCTAGGGATGCAGGTGGACGCGTTGAAGAAAGCGTCAAGGCGGCGCGGAGGCTCGCCAAGCAGGAGGTCAAGACGGCCCTGCCGCGCGAGGCGAAGAGGGCGCTGAACCTCTGCAAAAGCTACTACCGGATGCGGCGACAACCTCGGCGCGGCCGCAAGCGCGCCATCGGCCGGGGGGACGCCGTCACCATCCGCGCCACGATGAGCATGGTGGCACAGGACATGCAGAACTGCGACGAGGAGTTCAGGAAGGCCGGCTCCGAGAACCCCTTTGATGACCACAACAAGTCGCTCATCGAGATGTCCGAGATCTGCCGCCGCTCTCCAACATGATCCCTCTTGAACATATTGCCCATTGAGTTTTTCCCCATGTTCAGTAACGTCGTCGTCTAAGTGCGGCCTAACATGCAATTTGATGGTCGCGTGCATGTGTCAGTCGATAGAGCTGGACGCATGCCCAGTTCATGCGGAGCTAGCGCGTCCTTCTTACTTTTCCGTGTTGCCTCATGCGTGGCATGGCTTGAGACCGTGGGATGGCACGGCTCGTTGAGAGAGGCACGCGTGCAGTGCAGCCTATATAATCCTATATAACCTGCTAATTTGTGCTTCTTTATTTATTCTATAATATAGCCAGTCATCAATCAATCAATACAATTGAAAACGCTGCTTAGTTCTTGGCTCTCTGTGTGTGCTGGTATCTTCTTCCTCGTGTTCACCTGAGTTGGTGGAAAAGGGATGGTAGGCATTATATTATATTGCCAACAATGCAAATTCGCATCTAGAGCCAGGGACTGAACTAGAGTAAATTCAAATGAGCGCACTCACATTGTTGGTATAAAGATTTGTGTTTATGTTTATGTTTATCTAAAGATATAAGTACGATGAAATGGGTATGGCCGCACTAGAGATGACAATGGTAATTACCCACGTTGGGTATGTGCTTTGGCCATACGGCCCTCTGCAAGACAAGAAAATATTTTACTCGCTAATTTACTCATACATACCCATGCTCGGGCAAGAGTTCTTTTCCCATACACTTGTCCATGCGGGTAACGGAACCTGTGGGTTATTCTTACACAAGATTCCAATAATATTTGCAATTCAAACTTACATATATCAAAGCATCACAAAGCTATAATAAATTCATGAAACAAACAAGCTACAAGCTACATGAAAACCTTATCAAATAATCTAATAGATAACTAAATACTAAGTCACCAATTTCTCGAGTTCATATACAAATGCAACATACTAGATTACCAGCTAGGAATTAGGATAGCCAAATACCAAGTCTCCACCACAGGAGAACATTACAGCCTACATGGCTACGAAACATATACATATATACTAGTGAGTTCATCACATATTACATGTTCTAGACTCAAACTCAACCATAGCGATAGTTGTAATACAAGTGAGTAGCAGTTCAAGTATTACAACCAAAAGGAGGTACATAATAGATAATTAAGCTTGCATTGTTGATATGGAGTTGTTGCAGTTTGATAAATGTAGACTTGGGTAGCACAACTCCAACAAGTTACCATTGGTTACTTCAAATCAAAGGGAAAGCTCCAATAAATGGTCAAACAACAAACTATGTGATGTTGCTTCAAAGTTAAGCTCCTGCAAAAGATTTGCTACAAGTTATGTAGCATGAATATGTACATATTAGAAACATGCACATGAAGACCTTCCTGTATGTCCTAGAGGCATGATCAGAAAGTAGCAGGCTGCTTAGTTTTCTCATTAACCGCAAACACAAATACATATTTAGTTCTTAGCACATCAAGTGGCTATTAATTCCACAATGCAAGAACACAAATATACCTTCGTATTTGTTTTTCTAAGCCAATCTTGTGAGCACATAAGAGCTTCCAATAGTTTGGAAGTAAGATCGATGCGATGGTCACTGATAACTCTCCCATTAGTGTTGAATGCTAATTTTGAAGTAATAGTTGTGACAGGGGATAGCAAATATGTCCCTTACAATCCTTCTTAAAGTAACTTTCCACCAATCCAAAACTTTTAAGTTCTTTGTATCCAACAGCTCCTTATCCAAATAGCTATCAAGCTTAGATTTAAACCCCATGCCACTGGCCTTATACTTGTAACACATGCACTAATGGAGAAGATAAGAAATTATTAGTTTACACGACTGAAGGTCATGATGTTCTTGTTTCACTGTTCCCCACTTTCTCTTCCATATGATGGTACTCACACATCAAATTAGTCAGTAAGCTCTTAACATCAGCAGCCTTCTCTTCGCATTATATACCATTTGTCCCAAGCAAGTCCTCAAAACAAATCTGCAGCACTACAGACTTGAATTAAGGATCTAAAAGCATGGCAATTCCCATTAGCCCTTGAATACTAGTAGAATATTTATCAAATTTGACTACCATATTAGTTGACATGGATTCTACTAAAGGATTACCACATGTCGACCACCGTCGATTCGATTTCTAATCTTGGAAATTCTAGTGAAGTAGATGTTAGGCCGTCACATAATCAGTCCCAAAAAACAGTTCAGTGATATCATTGAACCACCTAAGCATCTCCAAAGCATCTTCCATAAATTTTCCACTCTTCTTAGTTGGTAAACAAGTGTATTTGTTTATCCACGTGACGCCGACGCATCAACGCAGCCCACTGAAGCCCAACCACGGCCGCCGCCGCTGCTGCGGCCGCCGAGACGCCGACGATCCTGCCGACGCCGAGAGCGAGATCCGGCCCCGGCGGCGGATCCTGCATCCCCCGCCGCCGGATCCGGCCTGGAGCGCCGCTGCCGCCATGAGTGCGGCCCGCAGCATGGCAGCGCCGCTGCTGGTGTGCGCGCGCCCGCAGCCGCCGGACGCCACCGCCGTGAGACGACGTGGGGGCCGGATTCGCCGCCGGACACGAGGTGGGGGGCGGATCTGCCACGGACACGAGGTGGCCACCGATCTACCGCCGAGAAGACGTGGGGCCGGATCCGCCGCCGTACACGAGGTAGGGGCCGGATCTGCCGCCGCGCGGAGATGAGGTGGCCACCGAATTCGCCGCCGGAGAAGACGTGGGGGACAGATCTACCGCCAGACATGAGGTGGGGCCGGATCCGCCGCCGTAGACGAGGTGGCCACCGGATCCACCGCCGGAGAAGACGTGGGGGACGGATCCGCCACCAGAGATGAGGTGGAGGCCGGATCCGCCGCCAGAGAGGAGGTAGCGACCGGATCCACTGTTGGAGAAGACATGGGGGGCCGGATCCGCCGACGGAGACGAGATGGGGGCTGGATCCGCCGCCGGAGGCAAGGTGACGGCCGGATCCGACTCTGGGGAAGAGGATGGAGCCGCCCTGGTATGGTGGGAGGGAGGAGGGGCGCCGGTGTGGTAGGTGGGAGGGGGGCACCGCCATGGTGGAGGAGGAGCACCGGCGTGGTTGAGGAAGATGTGGCCGATGCCGTCGTTGCTGAGGGAGAGGGAGGAGGGGCCGACTCTGTCTCATGGAGAGGGAGAGGGAGGAGATGGGAATGAAGAAACCCTAGAGGCTAAGTATCGTATATATATGCTGGCCACTTGATTGGGCTGAGATGAGTTATTTGGGCTCTAAGATGGGCCAGTATTAACCGAGGCGGTTTTCTTACCATAACCGCCTCGGTTAATAAAACAACCGCCTCGGTTAATATGCTATTAACCGAGGCGGTTTTATTATTAACCGTCTCGGTTAATAAATTAACCGAGGCGGTTGTCGCGGCCAGAATCGAGGCGGTTATCTTCCAAAACCGCCCCCGAGACCAATTTTGAAGTGCCTTGCAAAATCTTTTGTGTAGTAGTGCACATAGCCTGCTCTAATGAAAGCAGGCTTATAGGGCAATGCAGTGCTAAGCATAATGAAAGTTGAATGTCACTTGGTCCTATAGTCAAGTGCTATCTTTTTCTTGACATCAACTTTGACAAACTTAGCTATCTTATCAAAATTTTCAACCCTTTTGGAGTGGCTGCCCAATAATCTACACCACCACGAATGCTATCAATTACATGTTTCAACACATCTAATTGTGCTCCATTACTCTTAAGCTCGATTAGGGCAAGTTGCTATGGTCCCACATATGTGCACGATGTGAGGCAAAGTTCCTAAAGGAAAATCTCCTATTTGCAATAGAAATCGGACTAAGAGAAGTGTAAACGATGAACTATATAATGAGAGTTGAAGATATTAAGTTGGTGTTTGAGTAAATATAAGAACTAAAATAATAGGCCTCGGGAGATAGTGGACTATTGAAATCTTAGTGATTATATCTTTGTTATACACAAAAGAATGATAGGTGTTTGGATCCCATTCTCTTTCTTTTTTAGCTGATTTCTAAAAATCCTTAGTTGATGACGCACCATGATCTAGAGGGTTCCTTATTGGGCCGACTACTCTCCATGGGCTTGGGCTCGCCTCGTGGTATGCTTGAAGAACACGAGGCAAGAGGTGGCGTGATCTCCAAGTTATGAAGGACTGACCTAGTTGGAATACCGAAAAACTTAGCTTCGTAATAGATGCGGAACTCTTCCGATGTAACTAGCTAGGACTTAGATCGAAGTGCATGCCCTCTATGCTATATAAAGAGGCAGATCACCACCCACCATTGTACACACTAGTCGATCATACAATCCAATGTAAAGGCATCATGCTGAATTGGTTGTACGGCATTACGCTTCTAAGTGGCCTAAACTAATATAAATCATTGTCTTCGTGTTTACCCCTGAGTTCTGCATATGACGAGTCTCTCAATCCTCGTCCCAGGTAACCCCGTGACATGTTGCTAGTCTCTAAACACCAAAAAATGATCAAAAGGCAACTAAGGGTTTATGGAGCTATGCTCCATTATTCTTAACACGACAGGGGCAAGTTCCTCTACTCCCACATATATGTACGACTAGGATGAATGGCGCGCTTCATTGCACCGTGGAGGCTGCATGCATGACACTATGAAAACATTTTGTTATTTCAATTTACACCACGTGTAATGCACTAGATAGTTGCAATGGCCATGCTTTGCTTTAGGAACAAATCCTTGAAGCTACATGCAGTAAAGATGACATCAAATCCGACGCCCAATTGTGTTTCTTCATGCTGCAGGAGGATTTCTACATAAGCTTGCATTAATCTGAATAGGTGCCTAGTTCTCCAAATTGGTAGGCGACAAACAGTGCCTTAACAACGCCGGTCCACTATTGTTGCTTCCATCATGGCGACCACTATAACGCATCTCTTGCTCTACTTATCGCTTATACTACTAGAGAATGGCCTTTGGTCGATGGACAAATTCGGCTTTAGTCTCGGTATTTTTTATGTTCGGGAGTAAAAAAGTCCTTTAGTCTCGGTTGGTAATATCAACCGGGACTAAAGGACGATCTTTAGTCCCGGTTGGTGTTACCAACCCGGACTAAAGGTCCTCAATTTTAGTCCCGGTTGATAATACCAACCGGGACTAAAGTTCGACCTTATAGTCCCGGTTGGTGTTACGAACCGGGATTAAAGGTTGTTTTTAGTCTCGGTTGGTGTTACCAACCGACTAAAAAGGTCTCAACCCAGGGACTAAAGGTGGATCAATTTAAAAGGTGACTACACAGGACTATGTCGCATGTGGTGTATAGCTGAGTTGGTAAGGTATTTATGCGCGAGACGAGAGGCATTGGGTTCGAATCTCACACACCGCAATTTATTGTTTCTCCAGAAGAACATTTAGTCCCAGTTGTGAACCTGGGACTAAAGGCCCAGGACCTTTAGTCCCGGTTGAGAAAACCGGGACTAAAGCCCGTTCTCAACCGGGACTAAAGCCCGTTTGTGCAGTAGTGTTAATTCATCCAACAACATTGAGGGGATAGACTAGAGAGTTCGAATGTTGTACCAGCACACTGGTGCATGGCTTCCTTGAAGGACTTCTCAAAACCTAGCACTTCTTCTTCAATAGTTTCATCTCGATGCCCATGGAACATGGAAGCCATTGCCATTGACTTAGACCGTTGACGGGTGGCCTTGAATGAGGTGTGCAAGGTCTGACTTTGTGCTTCGCACATCAAGGATGATGGAGGTAGGGAGCGAAGGCGGTAGATATGTCACTGGCATGTGAAGACGGTTCGAAGGTGATGACACAGAGGGCATAGCAGGTCCAACACAATGAGAAGGGATGGAGGGGCGAACACAAGGTGATTTATGTGTTGCAATAACTAGGAGGCATGACGGCGACGGTGGGTATGTGTTGCAATAACTAGGAGGCATGACGGCGACGGTGGGATCAGGAGGTGAACTTTAGCATCATGCGAATATAGCCCAAGCATACGACAATGGGCATGAGGTGTCGGCTCCATGCCAAAGTGCGGAACTACCAATTACGAGCGTAGGTGGTGGGTGGCCAAAGCGGTGCCATGGGGAGGAGGAAGTAGAAGCGAAGGATAGAGTAGCACAACTCGTAGGCCCTGCGAAAAGAAGAAAGTAAAATTCCTGCTTCACACTAACCTAATCGTCTCTATCGCACAACCGCCGGTGAAGCAGACTGTATTTAGGTCTATGCAAAGTTGGCTTGGGTCCACACGACTTGAAACGATCGAGTGTAATGTTGACGCAGCCTGCTCATGAAGTTTTGCGGAAACACGACATTGGCCACCATCAAGTACCTGGTCACCGATTTTCCTGCGTGTAAGGATCTGTTTCATCTGTATATATTTGTGAGGCAAAGTTTCCAGGCAAATCTCCTTTGATGGAGCCAGGGCCTGGCCAACCTGGGTCGGTGCCCGGGCTCCTCCGCCGGCGATGCGACAAAGCAACTCAAGTTGAATTTGGTAGACTATTTGTCGTCCGTTTCAGCTACGATTTCTATCACGTACATATGTGCATTTTGTACTACATACAGAGATGAGGTAGTGCAGGGATGAGCTAGGGAGCAGGCGTCGCCTACGACTTAGTGATTATTTTAGCTTAGAACTTAAAACTATTGATTGTCTAATTTTTCTTGTATATATATATATAATTATTATGTGTTCTATTTTACATAGTTTTGTTAGGCCACTAACAATACTAAAAATCACATATAGTTTCTATGTCAATAATTTATGTTGACATCACACATAGAAACTACTCCCTTCATCTCATAAAAATGTCATTCTCACTTTCTAAGAACTCAAACTTTTTTGTTCACTTTGATAATTATATATAAAAGAGTATTAATATTTATATTGCATAATTAGTATCATAGATAGTTATTAGAATATATTTTCATAATAAAATTATTTAGTAATATAGATGTTACTAATATTTTCTATAAAGCCAGTTAAATTTGAGAAAGTTTGACCAGCATGTATCTCATAGTGTGTGTTTTAGGATGGAGGGAATATATACCTATTGGATAGTTTCTACGTACTAATCTTTTGTCTAATGATAATCTTTTTCTCTCCCTCATGTATCTATCGCATCTTTTTTAATTGTAGTGTCACATCATCTTTTTACTTAGTTGATATCATAATTAATGAACATAGAAATATATGGTTTTTCTGCTTTTGAGTGACCTTACTATTAGTATGGCATTTTGTCTCGGCCCAGATCTGCAGATAAAATTCTGGCTCCACCATTGATTGGATGGAGCATGCATTTTCATTATCTGAGGTCAAAGAAAAAGAACTATCAGAAGCTTTTCTCCAGAGAGAGAGTTGTTTTTCATGCAATCTGCCTTAGTTAAGGGCTACCAAAAATGGAAACTTGGCAATAACAATACCAACGAACGGACAAAAAGGAATCCAGGAGGAGGACAACCCGCCATTTCCGTTGTCCATGCATGCTGCATACAGCCAACTCCCGCCACCCATGTCGGCATGTCGTCTACTTATCTCTTCCTCTTTTCCCGTCCGAGCGGCCCCTCATCAGCACCCTCCTCTTCTCAGCAGCCCACGCAAATTGCACCGAGATAATACATACAACCAACAGCTAGCCATGGCAGGAGGAATCTGAGCCCTGCTTCTCCTCGTTGCGGCTCGCCGCCGGCACAGCACTCCTAGCCACGCCTGCAGCAGTGAACGCGGGCGACGCTGGCGGGAGATCTGCAGGGAACGCGGTTCCCGACATCTGCATCAACACGGTGGGCAAAGGAGCCGGCGAGCACCGGGTGGTGGACGCGATGGCGGTGCTGCATGCAGCAGGTGGATGCGTTCAAGAAGCGCACCGAGGCGGGCGAGGGTGCACGTCACGGAGGCGCCCAAACGGCGCCCCCAAGGGGCGAAAGCGGCGCTGGACCTCTGCAACAACTTCTTTCAGGACGTCTTTGGACAACCTGGGAGCCCGCAGCCGCAAGCTATCGGCTTCAAGGACGCCCGTCACCATCCGCGCCACTATGGGGCATGGCGGCAAGAGGACATGCAGAATTGCGACGAGCAATTCAGGCAGATCGGCGAGAAGAACCCCATGGAGCAATTCACGCGGATCTCGTCGAGATGTCCAGAACCGCCGCTCGCTCTCCAACATGATCGATCTCCATAATGTCTCTTCTCCTCAATGGAGGGACGACACGCCAGCCGTTGGGCCATGGATCGCATCGTTGCCGCCGCCCACCGCAACGTTGCACGCATGCCCCGCCGCGCTCTCTCGCACCACATTAATTGATGCCTTAAGTTTATTGGCTTTGGTCATCTTAGGGCATTCTCAATGCAGAAACCATGAGTAGTTTCTATGTACTTAGGATTCTTTGTCAAGAAACCATCTTCTACAATGCAATTTTTTTTATCAAGTCTTCACAATCATTCATCTCACCTCCTTCACGGACCCTCTGCTCCAGCTTTCGTGCATACAGGCACATACCTACGAGCGCCATGTGAATATGTGATTGACCTTCTCGTTGTACTTGTACATGAGAATCTGGATGAGCGCCATGGGGATTGGCCAGGGGAGGCAGCTGCCTGCTCGTCCGACCGTGTGCTGGTTCACACCTGTACACCGTCCACGGCCGCGCCGGTGCCACAGCTTCACCAATGAGCTAACCGTGCGTAGGAACACCTCTCTCGGCCACCACAAATCATCGGCATGGTCTAGCTGGGTCCTCAAAATCTCGAAACGCAAAGTGCCTTTATCCCATACCCACCATATGATTTTCTAAAGGCGACAAGTTTAGTATGAGACTAATATGCTGTTGAAAAAATTATACTATTTTGTGATCTCTTACCAAACTCAAATGACACTCAAAATTATGAATTTGCAGATCTCATTTGAGACCTACAATCTTCATAAACAAAGTATTTTTATTTATCACCGAATGATATAATTTTTCTAAGACGTCAAGTTTGGTATCACGATTGATCATCTTAGCCATCAAAAAAAAAAAAAACTCAAAAACAGGAAACCTACGCGTCTCATCAAAAGCTACAATTTTTCACATGAGAATCATCTTCATGTAAGGTCATACCAAAATGGTACGATGTTTTTAATATTGAGCCTTTTGGCGGACATGAGGGGTTCTATCTATCTTTATTAATAAAGAGGGTTCTCCGGCCCATTCTAATTTAGAATAGCTATATATTCAAGCCCACACACTCTCCGCTACTCACTTGGCAGGCCCAGCCACTTCGACTCGGTCTCACATCGGGCCCAACTCATACTTGATAACTGGGAGCACAAACCCACCTTTGGCGGCGAAAGGCCAAAAATATGCTACATTCAAGATTTAAACCGTGGTTGTCTTACCACAAGTAAGAAGGGCTTACCACCACACCATACAAGCTTAGGTGATGTTTAATGAAGTTTCTTTTTATTTATCGATTTTATAAAACCTTCAATCTTTTTTTTTTTTTACAAAACCCACTCTTATGGTTGGCAAGACAAAAAAAAAAATAAAATTATGAATGGTAGGAAAACACGCCACTGCGTTACACCTGGAGGAAAAAAGCTATCAAATTTAAATGGAAATAAAAAAAATATAGATAGGAATCTTACATGTCTATTTATATTTTACTTTTTCTATAAAGTTTAAGAACTAAAATTATTATATGATGACCATGACATCTGTTTGTGTTTGTTGATAGCTTCATAGCTCCTTTTTAGTTTTTTTCTTTCTTTTTTTTGCATTTGTCATCCGTGCATACCACTCTTAATCATATGGTTCAACATTGATTTCCTTATGTGTATTTGAATTGCACTTCTGAATAGTTTATTGTTATGATCCAACATTGCATGGCTTTTTTTCGTGAATCACTTGCATGGTTGTTCATCACTACTAAAATGTCCAAATCACTTACTATAGTAACGAATGAAGTTGTGTGTTAAGTCATTTATTTGTACATACATTTGCATTCACTGTACTGTATAGTACCTAATGTGGTACCAACAAATAACAAGGACCAACATGTAACACGCAACATCACGACCATGCAAACTAAACATGAGTCTGAAATGTATAATAGGCAAAAAAAAAAATGTGTATTCTTTTTTCATTTGATTTCCAGCTCCTCTTGATAGGATTTGGAACTTAGGCCGATTTTTTTCTTCTCTTCTCTTCTTTTCTTTCCTCTCTTATGATTGTCAAGGAGGAATTTAATTTCGACACTAACACAACTCATTGTAAGTAGTGTGCAAACACCTAACTCAAAGAGTTGGAACATGGAGTTGCATCATGGCTAAAGTAAACTGCAAGTTTAGTAGTGGACATTTCAATATTATTACATATAATATAGGCAATACCCCATTGTCATAGTTTTATTAATTAATTTTTTCTCTTGCTAACCGTATAGTGTTTTTATTGTATTTTTATAGAAAAAGTAAAATATAAATAGACATGTAAGATTCTCATCTATGTTTTTTATTGCATTTTGAATTTGATAGTTTTTTCTTTCCGTTTACCACGCTTGCGGGCATGTTTTCTAGAAAATCCATATAAGTGCTAAGTCAACATACTAATACTAAGCTTAAAAATTTGGCCTTACCAAGATATAATAGAAACGAACGCCCCCAAAACATGTTTCCTAAAACATTGTGCTACAAAGAAAACTTTTTTTCAATCATGACCTAGGATAGATCATGGTTTTTATCGGAGAAACTGATGGTGATTTTTAAAATAAAAAAACCGTATACAGGCGCAATTTTCTTCCGTTCGAGGAGATAAAAGAGGCTAATGGCCCAGTTTTCAGGGGAGGCATAATGCATGGTCGGGCGAGATTATTGAGTATATAGTAATGGAAAAAAGTTTTGTCTTTTTCGTGAAAGTCTACTTTTATTTCCCTTAACTTTTTTAAACCATGCGCTTTTTGTCCACGAAGTGGTTTTGATGATGGATTTTTGCTATAGTTAAATTTATTTCGGCTATTTTTTGAAAAATTTATAGTAAAATCACAACAAATCGTAAAATAGAAAATCTAATTTTTGGACTCCACATGAGTAGGTCTACCACGATAAATATATAATATGTTATGCTTTAGTTTAATGTTTTTTGCTAGTCTTTTTTTTTATTTATTTAATTTGAATCTTTAAAAAATTATAGTAAATTATAGAAAAATCATAAAATGGAAAAATTCATGTGAGTCTAAGAAAATTAGATTTCCTTTTTATTTTTACGTGATTTACTATGATTTTTCAAAGATTCGGCCAAAATAAATAAAAAAAAAAAAGACTAAAAAAAATTTTGTAATAAAGCATACCATATTATATATTCACTATGTAGATGTACTCATATGAAGTCCAATAAAATTAGATTTTCTATTTTATGATTTTTTATGATTTACTATGATTTTCAAAGTTCAAGCGAAATAAATAAAAAGAAAAGGAAAAACCACTGGTCACGTAGCAAAACCACTATCGAAACCACTCCATGGGAGAAAAACGCGTGGTTTGAAAAGTTGAGGGAGGTTGTTTATCCCGTTTTTTAAGGTTTAGGGAGGAAAAATAAACTTTCACGAAAAATTGAGAGAGTAAAGTAGACTTTTTCCTATAAGTAATTAGCTCAGATGGGCCATAAAACTTGTGGGCCTACCTACATAGATTTCAAATCTCGGAATACAATTTATAGCGGCCTCAAAAAAGAAAATAAAAGAAACATGGAAAAAAAAAAAAAAGAAGAATATTTCGATCGTGGTGTGAGGCTTTAACTCCCACTCGCCGCTAGGGTTTCTCCCTCCCCTTTTCCCCCTTCTCCCGCTCCCCTCGGCTCCCCCGACGCCCGGCTAGGGTTTTGCCTCCTTCCCGCCGCCGCGTTTCAGCGAGCGAGACCGAGGGGTAGAGAACGAGCGGTGCTTAGCCAGCCATGTCACTGCGCCCGAGCGAGCGGGTCGGGAGGTGCGGCGGAACCGCTACAAGGTGGCGGTTGACGCGGAGGAGGGGCGGCGCCGGCGCGGGGACAATATGGTGGAGATCCGCAAGAACCGCCGCGAGGAGAGCCTTCTCAAGAGGCGCCGTGAGGGCTACAGGCCCAGGTCCTGCCCCTGCCTCGGGGGGTCGAGAAGAAGGTGAGGATTCGCCGCTCGCTCCGCTCTCTGTTACGATTTTTTATTTTTCCCTTTTGCTGTTGCGATTGGTATTCTAGTGCTGTGACTGTGATTATGTCGCGATTGGACGAGTGTTTAGTACAAGTGTGGTAGATCGGTCCGATCGACTGTTAAAGCAATGCCAATTTGTTATACTCGCCCTTTTACGCTTGTAATACAAGTTGCAGCTCCGAGCCCGTATGTGACTACTATGAGTATCTGCTGCTGAAGGCTTCATGCATATTTGATTACTCGTCATTCAGAGTGTTTGGTACTTGCCACTATGCTCTGAGCTACCTTTTTATTTTGACTCTGAAGATTTAGATGTACTAGAAGTTTTATTACTTCTATGCCTGTGATTTCTTAGGTATACCTATCATCCATAGCATTCAGAAAATCAAGTGATCTAGATATGCAGATTTTAATATTTCAGGATGGTGTTTTTCTAGAACATGTTATAGGTGATTTGCCAAGTTGTTAGTGTCTCAGACATTTTGTATTGTTGATTTAGGAAAGAATTCCTATTCCTTTTTAGTCTATGTCAATGAAAGTACACTATCACCTTATGACACATTCTCGCTGCATTTTAGTTTGTATCACCATGTCTTGATCACTGGACCAAGGAATAGCTCTTGATTTTGGGGGATGTTTTTCTTTTGTGGTTTTAATCTGGTGCAAGATATAATGGCTGAGAACTCTGTTGGTCTTTTTATTGGTTATTTTATTATCTTGTTGATCTTAGAACACTGCATGATTGATGTTGTTTTTAATATTTGGAATGAGTTTTTTGTAGTCATGCTTATGAATTCTTCAGAGTCAGTGCTTACCATGTTATTGCTGTGCTGATTTGTTATGTTGATGTACACATTGTCTTGTTTCAAAATATGCATCCTCCTGATCCGATGATCCAGTGGATCTTTGCTGTTACGAGATAACATCATAGTTCTGATGTATCCTTGCATAATTTCATACCTAATTGATTCAAAATTAAACTTGAAGTCACTTGGCTGCCTTTTAGAAGTTAGCTTCACTGTGATTTATCGCACTAAATCTAGTTGTCTACCAATGTAGTAAAAAAAGTGTCAAAGAAATTAGCCTTGTTTAACAACAGAAGCTTGGAAAGATTTTTTTTTTATAGCTAAAAAGTGTTTTATCTTTGAATTAACATCATTTGATCTGAATTGCTTTTTTTTTTTTTTTTTTGGCATTGTTAGCTCATGTGGCCACTGAAATTATTTTAGTTGTGTTACTGTTTTCTTAGCTTACCTGGTTTTGATGTTCTGTTCTAGTGAGGTGCTTATTATCATGTCTCAAGTCTGTAGAGTTTTATCACACGTTACCATTTATACAGGCGTCGATCTAGAATTCTTCTGAGCTGATGTTTTTACTCCTTTTTTTTTAGCACTAATTTATATATATTTATTGGATGGTTATTCCAAAACTTATTATCTTACAACGAAAAAAAATAGAGTAGCATGCTACCGTGCTGCTTGTGTTCTTGACAACTTGTTGAGCTTATTTTCTTGGGCTTTATGTGGTTGTACAATTTAGGTTCTTTTGGTACTGACAATACGTGGTCTGATATTATGATGTGTTAAATTGGTAGCTTGAAAGCCTCCCAGCTATGGTTAGTGGGGTTTATTCGGATGACAATACCCTTCAGCTCGAGGCCACCACGCAGTTCATAAAGTTGCTTTCTATAGGTACAAACTTGCTCTCTTTCCATTTACTTTTCGTTTCTTAGTTATTTTATCAAAGCTGGCCCATTATACACTATTTGTAAACATTGGCTGAACTTGTAATGTTTCTGAACCAGAGAGGAGCCCTCCCATTGAAGAAGTTATCAAATCAGGTGTAGTTCCAAGATTTGTGCAGTTTCTCACCAGAGAGGATTTCCCCAGCTGCAGGTATGTTGATACAATATAAATCTTATATCCTGTTGCTGCTGGATGAAAATGGATTTCTGATAAGCTTTGTAATAATTTTTTGTAGTTCGAAGCAGCATGGGCTCTCACAAATATTGCTTCTGGCACTTCAGAAAATACAAAGGTTGTTATAGATCATGGAGCTGTTCCTATATTTGTGAAGCTTCTTGGGTCTGGTAGTGATGATGTTCGTGAGCAGGTATTTATTTAGTCTTGGCTTTTGTGCTTTTTATTTGCTATTTAGGAGTGTGATGTGACAGTAATGCTCTTTCTTTGTTTTAAAACAAAACAACAGGCTGTGTGGGCTTTGGGCAATGTTGCTGGCGATTCTCCGAGTGCCGTGACCTTGTTCTCGCCAATGGTGCTTTTGATGCCTCTGCTAGCCCAGTTGAATGAACATGCTAAGCTCTCCATGTTGAGGAATGCCACCTGGACTCTGTCTAACTTCTGCAGGGGAAAGCCACAGCCATCATTTGATCAGGTTATATACAAGAATTTTTTAATTGCTTTTCTGTAACAATGGCTAAGTAAACATGTTATTCTCTGGCTGTTATAGGCTAAGCCTGTTCTGTCTTTGGCTGTTATAGACTAAGCCTGCTCTGCCAGCACTTGCACGACTTATCCATTCCAACGATGAGGAAGTTCTCACTGATGCATGCTGGGCTCTGTCATACTTATCTGATGGCACTAATGATAAGATCAAGCTGTGATTGAAGCTGGTGTTTGCCCCCGGCTTGTGGAGCTCCTCCTGTATGTGAAAATGCTGTGTAACAACTTCATGTTGATTACTTTGATAGTTTTTGTTATTTGCACCAGTTTTTTATCTTTTTATATGATGTGTGCTGATACCACATGCAGCCACCCATCACCATCGGTGCTTATTCCTGCTCTCTACGAACTGTTGGGAACATTGTCACTGGAGATGATATGCAAACCCAGGTGGGATATTAAGTTTGGCAGCTTTTCTTTATATGTGGCAAACCTTAGGCAATCAGTTATCAGAGCTAAATTTATGTAGATATGATTATTTAGTATGGGTCGTGCTATATTTCATCACATAACATGTTCCAAAAATAAGTGGTTCTGTGTTTTTTTGTTGTTAATATTGTGGTACCAGATGAACTAATGCACTGTCACAAGCATTGTATGAAGCACCATGAAAGTTACTTGTGACTGCCATTTTATTGAACTATTCTTCTATTTTTTTTTTTTTTTTTTTTGCAGTGTATCATTGATCATCAAGCTCTTCCTCGCCTCCTGAATCTTTTGACACAGAACCACAAGAAAAGCATTAAGAAAGAGGCATGCTGGACGATTTCAAATATTACTGCTGGAAACAAAGATCAGATACAGGTAACATACAGAAAGTCCTATGCCAGTAATTTGTTTTTACAGTTACTAAGTAGATGACGTCAATTTTTTCTGATGCAATGGTTCTGTTGCAAATGAGTTTTCCATTCAAGTGGTGTATATAGCACACATTTGTTGACTGGAAATTAGCACCTCTTAACCTCTTGTTTGCATAGTGTTCTTTCATATTCGAGCATCATTTGTTAGTTAGTACTTAGTATATACTTCTGTAAATAAAAGTTTGTTCGCCTGTCACAATTAATACTTTATATTTTCCACAGATGACCCATGGCATGCTTCTTTCCTTTCATATGTGTTTGAAATTGCTGTCATTTTACTCACTTTGCTATACTGAATTTTTAGGCTGTCATAAGTGCCGGTATTATCGGTCCTTTGTTGCAACTGCTTCAAACAGCAGAGTTTGATATCAAGAAGGAGGCTGCTTGGGCCATCTCAAATGCTACGTCTGGTGGTTCCCATGAGCAAATCAAGTATACTACTTTGACTTACTCCACTGCTTTTTTGGCTCGTGTAGTAGTTGTGCAATGCAATGCCACTTACGTATGTCTGCTTTGAACATAATTTAGAACTGATGTTATGTCTTGCCTAGGTACTCGGTGTCTGAGGGCTGCATCAAGCCATTGTGTGACCTTCTTGTTTGCCCTGATCCGAGAATTGTAACAGTTTGTCTGGAGGGTCTTGAGAATATTCTTAAAGTAGGGGAGCACGACAAGGCCTTGGGTGCAACAGGTGACGTCAATCTCTTTGCTCAGATGATTGATGAAGCGGAAGGCCTGGAAAAGATCGAGAATCTACAGAGCCACGATAATAATGAAATATATGAAAAGGCTGTGAAGCTTCTTGAGGCATACTGGATGGAGGAGGAAGATGACGCAATGGCTACTGCTGGAGAAGCTGCTCCTGCAGTTTTTGACTTCAGCCAAGGTGGCAACCCTCCTGCTGGTGGTGGTTTGAACTTCAACTGAATACAGGTTCTCCCATCCTTACCATGCTCATCATATAATGTTTTAATTATGTCCAATCTGGTGGACTTGTGGTTCACTGTTTCTGCAAAGGATTAACGGTTCTGATATTTCTTTTTGCAGTCTTTATTAACCAAAAAGGGCATTAATTCCCTCAGCGATGGGCTTGGCATTGGCTTGTAATGACAATGTAGTCTGGTCGAATCCATGTGTGGGATAATGGTTTGTGGAGGTCAATAAGCTCAAGATTTCGAGGGAGATGGGTTAGCATTATTCCCAAGCGAGTCATGGATATCAATATCGCAGGGTCTGTAATAGGTTATAATCGTTGAACATCAGAGTCTCGGTTTTTGAGAAGGCGGTTTGCGTCATTTAGTAGTGTGTTATATCTGGCTAGCCTGAGTCCAGTCATCTGCAAGGCCGTAAGACATTCCTGAGTGGTTTGGTTTTGAGGTTCCTTGGGAATGGTCTGCGTTGTGGTTGTCGGAGTTGTAAACCTTTAATAGTTTCAGTATATTGCTCGGCCTTGCTTTACTACAGTCGATCCAACCTGTTGGAGGCTAATGACTTATAAAATGCTGTTTGCATATTAATTGTTGGCTGTTGCTGGTAAAATTTTGTAGGAAATTAAGGCTAAGGTTTTGATGCCAGATTCAGATTTCGATTTGCACAATTTTTTTTTTTTCTTTACAGAAAGGCTGATACAAGGCGTCAAGGCCATTTGCAACTCAAATCAAATCAAACGAATTTCCACTCAACAGTAGTATGTCTTTTTGGTTGACATTTACAAAGAAATACCGAGGCGCTTAACTGATTGTAGTCCAATGAACAAAGAAACTTGATAAGAAGGCAAAGAATATAGCCGTAGTGGAGGCTGGGCGCTCTTGCTTCTGCCCTGTTTGATTGACGTTTTGGTGTTCTGATGAGTAGCCGTTTCACACGTCGGCGGCCTCCTTGGTGATGAGAGATGCGCGGCTGGGTTGCACCTGGCACGGCGCCGCCGTTATCTCCGGCGCTCCTGGCGCTGACGGCACCGGATGAGGGTGCGGTCCGTGTGGGTGCGGCACCGGCGGGCGCAGGTGCTGGGCGCCCGGGTGTGGAGCGCCGTAGCCGACGAAGTGCCCGCCGCCGCCGCCGCCGTGGTGGTACTGCTGCCCCCTCAGGCGCTGCGCCTGCACGGCCGTGATGTAGACGACGAAGCCGACGACGACGGTGACGAGCCCTAGGATCCCCGCCGCCGCGAACATCCCCGGGCGCACCCGGTGGCACACGGGCCGCGGCTTCTTCCAGTCGTTCATGTGGCCGGACTCCACGGCGATGCCGATCATGAGCATCACCTCGGCGAGCCCGAAGCAGATCCTGCGGGGAGGGAGAGCATCTCTCATGGACCTTGGGCCTGTTGGGTTTCATGGGAGTTCGAGAGAGTGTGTGTTTACCACGTGAGGAAGAAGAGGCAGCCGGTCTGCCAGGTGAGCGCGGCGGCGGTGGACGCGACGCGCGGGTGGTCGTGGGCGACGGCGAGGCCTGGGGAGGTGGACTCCGGGGCGGCGACGGCGACCAGCATGTAGGCGTGCTCCGCGAACATGGCGACGGCGAGGAGGACGAAGGCGCCGATGGCGTAGGCGAGCGCGAGGCGGCCGCTGCTGTTGTAGACGCACACGTCCACCTGGTCCTGGCTGCCGCCCACGCTCAGGAGGTAGTGCGACACCTGCAGGCAGGCAGGCAGGCCAGCAGCTCGGTTAGCAACGGCAAGTGCCAAGTGGAGTGAACTGATGATGAGCTTGCAGCGCCAGCCAGACAACGACGTGCCTCTGAGCGCGACCCCTCGGCGGCGAGGCAGAGGATGAAGGCGACGAGGCCGCAGAGCACGGAGAGCGCGACGAGGGAGACGGCGACCTGGCCGCCGGACCGCGCGGCGCGCCGCTCCTGCGCCTTGCGCAGGGACAGGTCGTCGTGCGTCACGGCCGGCGGCATCGCCGCCGTCGTCGGCGCCGCGTACATGGATGAAACAATGAGCGACGAGCTAGACGACGGACGGCCACTGAACCTACCTGCTACCACACCCTAGCTAGCTCGGCCGCCGTCTGACTAGCTAGCGAGCTAGGCAACAATGGCCGGATGAGGAAGGACCTGCAGGCCGGGTGTCGGAATATATGTTGGCGGTGCACGGGCACGGCTAGCTACTATGCTTGCAGGCGACGGCTGCCGACGGGTGGGTGGATGCGGCTGGAGATTGGAGAAGGAGATGCGCACGCCGCGAGCGTTGCGTTGCATCGGCGGAGAGGAAGGAATTGTACTTGTAGAGCCGAGAGCAGCGAGAGGGCTAGCTTGGGCGCGGCAGCACGGGAGGAATATAATCCACAGAGGAGAGGAGGAGTGGGGGGAGCGTGGAATTCCCCGTGCCTTGCTGGAGGAGACATTACGATTCCTCGCTTTCACCTTTCGTTCACTCACCCGGAGCTTCTTTAATCTTCTCCTTTAGCCGAGCGCGCGGTCCGTGCGATTGCGAGCTCGGAGGGGCCGTCGTCGCCGTCGCCATTGCGGCGTTGCCGCTGCGGTACGTGCTTTTTCCCGGGGGAAAAGGCCGGGACGAAGAAGGCGCTACGCGATCGATCGGGCGCAGTGCGCCTTTTGCGCTTTCGGGGGAGTTGCAGGGGTGCCTTCCGGCGGCTGGCTCCTGAGTGGTGGTGGCGGAATAAAATGAAACAGAGCAATTTGTTAGCCGTGCAGCACTAGCACCGTGCGTGCTCAATTGGCCTGAGTGAGAGCCCTGAGGCATGATGAGCACAGCTGTAGTCCCGTGCAGTTATCCTCGGAGGGGGGTGGCCGGGTGGGTACACGTACACAGTACAAAGTTACCCCGTCCGTGTTCATCATCATGGTGCATATATTCCGTTCTGCTAGAAGAAACCGCACCTTCTAATCCGACTGCTTGTTACAGTAAAAATCATGCGCAGACTGAGGGTTTCGTTACCTGGGCCGCCGCACGAAGCCTTTGCACTAGACCTGGCTTAGGTCATAAGGCAGGTTTTTTTTTTTTTTTTTTTTGAAATATATCGGCAGGGGAGTCTCCTGCCTATTTTTTGGTATTTTTATTATAAAATGTACAAACACAGGATTACAAAGTACTCACTGCTCAAAGAAAAACAGAAAATACACTTGAGAGAAATTCTCATGCCACATAGAGAGAGGAGCAGCCGTTTTTTCTTGGCTTCGATGCAAACTAAACCAAGCTCATTTTTGAAAGCATTCTTCCACTGATCCAGAGAAAACTCTTGGCATAAAAGATGACTATTTCTGGTGGTTCAAACTATCCAACATGCTGTTATCGATAACCTGACAAGTTGCTGAAGTAATTTTTCTAAAGAGAAAAATTCATCACCGATCCTTCAACTTGGTACAAGATATCATATAGGTCTCTCTACTACCAAAATACTGTTTTTGGATCCATAAACTTGACTTTGGGTACCATTTACGTTCAAACGGATTCTAACCTGCTCTAGATGTCGACGTGACAGAGTGACGGTGTGGCTCATGCCATGTGGGGCCCACATATTTTCTGTATTTCTCTCCCTCCTCGCGCCTCCTCGACGGCACGACGCCGTGGCTGTGTTCTACAACCCGGCCTGTCCAGTCCTCACATCATGGCAAGCCTTCGAACCAGACCGCCAGCGTGGGGCGATGGGGCGGGGAAGCGCGGACCGCCAGCGTTGGGGGCGGCGAATTTGGCTCCTCCCCAAACAAATAGTACACACTACAGTACTAAACTACGGAGAAGCATGGCCTAAACTTACGGGCCGGCCCACAAAAAACAAGATCGTCTACTGCTCTTGCTCCGGGATGCAGCCCACAAAAAAAGCGGAAACTGATTTGTCTTCCATGGGCCCACCTCGAACTTAACTCGAGCAGCGGTGCTTCCGGCCAGGACAATCAATATCTTTCATTCAAGCTCCACGAGTCACATTACTACTATTTCACAGGCTCGCAGCAGCAACTGAAAACCTCTGAATCTCTGATACTCCGTATATCGAAACCTTATCACTAGTCACTGCTGATGTACTTAACCTTTAAACCTTTAACCATCAAAATTCAAACTGAGAGCTAACTGTCAGTAGCCTACTTTTGTGTGAGTTCTCTTTTGATATTTGTGAGGATATAGACGAGTTGGTTGCTGCTACCACTTCATGTTATCCTCGCAGTTATGGCCCCACACCGTACGTGATTGATTAGCTTCCACAGGACGTGAGCGTCACTATACCAGCAGTTGCCATGTACACTCCTGCTCCTGGATGTGGTGGCTGATGCCTGATGGTGGTAGGTCGCAACAAAATCTAACAACCAGCGTATTGTATTTAGCCTTCCCGAAACAAACTCCGCTTATTCATTCATAATCATTCGATTCCCTCTCGTTTTTGTTTGCCAGGAAGAACCGTACGTACCATTCGAGATTCCTTCTCGAGAATTAATGCGCAAGAGAGCTACACGTACTTTTTGCACTCGTCTATAGTATATATAAACCCATGAAAAAGTGAGGAAGAATTAGTACAACCAAGATGATCAAGGAATTAGAAACAAAGTGGAAACACGGAACCATAAAGTAGCGAGCTAATTTACTAGTAGAAGTGGTTTCGATTATACACATATATTCCTTTGTCGCTTAGAGGTTGCTAGTGGGGGGATGATTGAGTACGCTTAATCTGCAGCCGGCCGGTAAACATGCCGGCCGCATCGCCATTAAGCCGACAGGGCCCGAAATCATCGAGCGTTGTCATGCAAATCAAAAGGACTTTTTCTTGGATTCGTATAATATTTTCCTTTCTTGAAGCGAAACCGACGACAAGGCATGCAGGAGCCCCTTTTGGACTTGCAATCCAAGAAGTGTACTTTGGCCAAGTTTATTAGTTGGGGCCTCAGAGTCTCCCGGAAAGCTGAAAGATAAAGCTGCCTGATAACTACCTTTATCTTGCCGACAATAAACAAATGTAAAGAGAGGCTCGTGTATATTGTCAACGGTATAGTACAAAGAAGTCATAAAATGGAAAACAGACTTTAACGGTAACAGTAACACAGGCGAGAACTTAGTTAAAACGAAGCCCAGTAGTCACTGCATATAGTAAATGAGAGACTGGAAAAGTTACAAGTCTACCTTACTTGCTTCAAATTTGGCTTTATGTCCATAACAACCTTTTGTTTTTTTTTTTTGTCATTTTTTGATAGGTTAGGAAATGTAATGATGAATTAACACTAGGGTACAAAACTGTTCGAAACATAATGATGGAAATTTCATAATTATAGTTAAAATAAAATATGTGGTTACCTATTTATCATCTTTGCAGATTTCACGATGAGAAAAAAAAAGCCTTCTTAAGAAATAAACTATTTTTCTCGACTACACAAAAGATTCACACGCCTTTATATAAAGGCAGAAAAAATTTACCAACTGTAATAATTGCTGAAAGTAAACAAAATCAATCATTAGTTTATTAAGGAATTATCTTGACATAGGCCAAAATTGCATAAAGCTATTTGAATTTTCATAGGAAAATATCAACAAGTTTCCTAGACCCCTTTAATCGGCTCCACGCCCTACCAAGTTACTACTACCTACTACTGCCTTGTTCGATGATAGCCTCTATCAGACATGCATGCGTGTGGACTAACTCACCCATGTTGTTGGCGCAAATTAAGCAGGACATGGAGCTGTACGTGGCCGATGGCCGGAGGGAGTATGTTGTTTACTTTGCAAAGTAATAACCCATTTTGTTAAGGCGTCTCGTCTGATTCGCGCGCCGTTCATCTAATTGTATCTTTCTTCTTCTACTTAATACAAAAAATGCGCAGCTACTTCTTCTCCGTGTCCCATTGCACAATAGGACACACCAATTCACATGTCGATTTTTTTTTTCCGTGTCAAGGCCGACACATCAATTCACATGTCGATTTTCTTTTTTTTTTCCCGTGTCCCATTGCACAAGATTTTCTACTTTAAAATTAGCATTATTATAATATATAGATTGTTGCATCATATATCAATATTTTTCTTTGATTTCTTATGCTTTTCTTTTTGATTTGTTGTCAGTTTGTCACATGAAAGGATCGCCAACCGGCCGGTCACCGTTCCATGGCTGAAGCGTCTTCTTATCGTTTCGTCACCACTCAGCGGTGCTATCCATCGATCCATGAGAGGAGACTAGCTATCTGCTAGTATATATCGTGTGCTGGTGCTGCTCACGTTCATCTGTGGCAGAGTCTACCAAACAAATTAAAACAAAACAAAGAAGCAAGACGCGTTGTCCGATAAAAAGAAGAAATTAATTAATTGCTGGGTGTCAATCGCGATCGCACGGGAGGACTAGTCTTTGTGATTGATTTGGTCATTAAGCTAGCGAGCCGTTGCTTGCTGGCGAGAAACCAAAAATTGAAAATCCGAATCGCCTTTAACGAAGGCCGCTTTGATTTACGAGCTATATATTCGTTGGTTGGCTCGTCGTATCATCATCATCAATTGCTCGCTCTTGCTCCCGTTCAGACGACGTGCATGCGCCAGCGAGCGATCGGTGGATAAACTCTGCGTCTGCAGAGTGGGTCCATGATGGGAATGAAGTTAATCCCGGGGGCCACGACGGCAAAACCCGCCTCGGTCGACGACACCCACGTCCCAGCACACGATCAAACCGTTCCCGTCGTTACACGTGGCCTCCCCCTCCTCCCCTCCCGCTCCGGCGCTCCTGCTCCATGCCTCGCCATATAGCCCCCCCCGCGGCCCGCCGCTTGCCTTCCGTTCCCTTTCCTCCCTTCAAAACCCCGCCGCACGCGCCTCCCTCCCTCTCCCTGATCCTCTCCAGTCTCGACCACTGGCGCGCGCCGCCCTTCGATCGCCCAAGATGCAGCAGGCCGGCGACGCCGACGACGACGGCCACTACTTCTTCTTCAGCGCGCCGGCGAGCCCCGTGCACTACATCCTGCGCTCCCCGCCCCCTCATCCACGGCCGCCGCCGCCTCGCCCTCCCCCTTTACTTCGCCGATGCCGACGGCTGCGCTAGCGCCGCCGCAGGGGACTTCGAGTTCGCCGCGCACGGCGGCGCGGGGGCTGCACGGGCCCGGCGCCAAAGGGCGGCGTGGCGATGAGCTCAGCCGAGGGCTCTTCGTCGCCGGCCGCATCCGCGTCGGCTGCGGCCTCTCCCCGATCCGACAGGAGGACGGCGGCTGTGAGGAGGAGTGCGGCGGCGGCGAGGAGGAGGTGGAGCAGGACGGACGCTCGCCAAGGGCAACTCGCCGCGCTAGGTCCGCCTCCCCGACGCGGGAGCCCCAGGGCCGACAGGCGCGCCGCCTTCGCCGCCGAGCCTTCCGACACCTTCGCGTCCGCCGCATCGTCCTCCTCCTCCTCCTCCTCCTCCCTCGTCGTCCTCGGCGAAGAACATTCGCCGGCGGATGTCGCTGCGGGACCTCCTCAGCCGCACGGCCGGCGACTGCGCGGCGGGGGCGGATCAGCCGTCATCGGGCATCGCGGGCGCCGAGGCCACCAGCAGGTTGGGTTTCTGGCCGCCGTCCATCTGGCCGTCGCGCTCGTCCAAGAAATCGTCGCTGCTGCTGCCCTGCCCGGCGCCACGGCCTGGGCGCCGCTCCACCTCATCAGACAGGGCCGCGGTGCCGACGCCGAAGAGGGCGCCAGGCGGCGCCAGTGCTCGGCGCACCACGTCGCTGCCGTACCGGCAGGGCCTGGTTCTCGGGTGCCTGGGCTTCGGGGCCCGGGGCTACGGGCTCGCCAAGTCCATGCATCCCTCTCCTCCTGATGAGAACATGAGTAAAAAAGCTAGCAGATGAAGAAGAGGGATGTTTAGGCTAGAAATCATGCCATAATTATGTATGCATCATTCCAAGACATTTTCCGAGAAATTGCAGGGGTTCCAGGAAAATGATTCGATTTCAACTGCACTGCTTGTCTACCACTATGAGACAGAAAACAAGTATGGAAACTTCAAATTTGTTCTCTTTCATGTTCTGTTATGGGTTATATGTGGAGAAGTATTAGTGTTTTTATTTTCATTTTATAACGGGAACAAATGCTACAGCTATGTATTTGTCTGGCATACATTGGAGATCTTAAAGAAAAACTCCATTTGTTCTTGTTTTTTTCAGTTGATAAAATTTAGAACCCTTCACTGGATGATTCGTTGGTAATTAAGCGAGACAATCTATATATGACAACTTTGAGGATAGGTTATGATACATGTACTGACATATCTAAAGGTTCAGAAACTCCATACCTATAATCAATTAGATCTCAGTTCCAGGCTTCCTATTGTGTAGAGAAGGCGAGGTGAATGGCGCACAACCTGAACGTTGCTAACCGTTATACAATTGCCCTCGCCGCTTTTCTGCAAAGTATTTCGATGAATTTCTTGTTTGGGCAGCTGGCATTTCGTTAAACATTTCAAAGAAAAATATCCCGTTAAAGGACTGGGTAGCGACAAATGCAGGACTAAGCTTAATGAGTAATAAAAAGAGACATTTTTGTTCTGTCTCTTGAATCGGTCCTTATTGCAGGTGAAAGATAAGATATCGCAGTCAAAAGATTTCACTTTTATAGGTATAAGAAAGCAATATGCCACCAATCCATCCACTCTGTTAAAGCAAGCGGCTCTGAATGATAGTGTTCAAACTTCAAAGCATTTCTCTTTAGGAATCATTCAGCATAACTCAGCCTTCATCAATATTTACTTTCCTAAAAATTGAGGGAAAATGCTTCACAACTGACAAAAATTTGTTTGTAGATAACAGAAGAAAATGTTTCGCAACTGAAAATATGGAGAGTCCAAATAGAAATAGACATTTTTCACAGCACTCTCCACAACAAAGTAGCTAACACTAGAAACTAGCAGCCACTGATCTCAGTGCTCTGCAAACAATGCCTTTGAGCATGCAAGAAAGCCCTGCAAACAATGCTCTTGAACTTGCAAGAAAACCCCAACAACCAAGCAAAGCTTTCATGGATACAGTAGGTTCAGGTACATATTTGTAGAATCATGCACACAAAATTTAAATCTTAAGCCTTAAACCCAATAATCAACTGAATAGAGGGTTTTGAATTTTCCAATGGGGCATGCAACTAGCACATTAGAATTCTTTCCTCTCATCAAGGTTGCATGACCATTGAAGCAACTTCTCTGGGTCCAAATGCAAGTGACAGCAACATAACAAGTTTAGGTTTAGATTGCCTAAAGGTAGAAAAGACCACAGGTTCTTCAACTACATGATTTTGCTTATCTTCATAGTACTATGTTGCTTAGATTAATACATACTAATAGGAGTCCAATACTGACAAGTAACAGATTACTAGGGGTGAGTGAAGGAACATTTGGAGGCGAATCATATCATTTCAAACAAGCTTCACTTGGCCAAACGTCCTCCATGTGATGATGACTTCTACAGGAACAAGTGCTTGAACTTGTCACTCGCCAGCTTGCACAAGTCATCAAAAGCGTTTGGGAGCTACAAGATAAACATGGTGAAAAAAAAATCAATGGTGTCATGGATTTAGGGGGAAAATAAGTATGGAATTATGGATGTTGTGTAATTAAAGCTGCTGCAAGGCACAGCATAGAAGAGGCCTAAGTACAAGATATTTATCTGCATCTCAAGTATAAGAGAACACATCTACACAAACTTTTAAGCCACAATAAGAACTTCTCTCATTGTCAATGGAGGATAGCATGATTAAAGTCCCTGCCAGATAACATGTTTCTCATCCTGAACCTCATTCTAAGATCATGTTTTGATCTCAGAGGCATACTTATCACCATCTGGGGATAGAAGAAAACCGTGTACATGTGGAAAGACATGAAAATATAAATAAGATACACATTCCTTGTAACAACAGGAGACAATTTTGCTGTAGTTCAAGGAGCACCCAACATCTAACTATAAATCTAATTCCTGAATGTCCAGATACTAACAACAGTTTAATAAATTGGTTCTCTTTTGTAAACAGGAAAAACACCTAGGCTGCTTTGATGTTCTAAGAAAATAAGATCCACGTACCAAATGGAAAACAGATATTTGCTCACCCGATTAGAAAAAACCCAGGCAGTACCTGACAAGCTGACAAGTTCAGAAAGAAGGGGACAGATTATTTCTTGTTTACTTGTTTTGGTTGCTCCTTTTGATGTTCATTGTTAAGGTCAGGGACCAAGCAAAATAACACAACAATGGAGGGAAACAGTAGTCGATGACTCATTAGGAGGGGGAAACAAAAAATTTTCACTGATTTTGCATGGTTAAATTGGTGTACATCAAGGACGTGGGTATATATACTACAATCTTCTTATGACATGGAATCAACAAGAGCTGGCAAGCTTGGATGGGGAAAGTTTAAACCATGATATGGTGTAGCACTTTCAGAATATACTAACAGTTCATACTATTGCAATCAAAGAGCCAAAGGCATTTGAAATCTCACCAAAGTTGGGACCAAAATCTGTGCAAACTTCAGCACGGATGGTCTGGCTGTTTTCAGCAATTCCATAAACCTCCATGCAGCGTGATACAGGATGTCCATGGCGCTTTTTTGATACTGGCTAACTGATACTCCATCAGTGGATCAGTTCACAACCACTCCACCTTCATTGCGTTGGACTTGAATAACAGTGGCGCACTCTTCGGGCCTGCTAACAAACATGTCTAAATCCTGCATTGACAAGTGCTGCAGGGCTTGATGTGTCCATCTCTGCAAAGCGCAGGATTCAGAATTTCCCCAGATGATTCAATGCAAATTCAGTACAATAATCGTAGCAAACAGTGAAGCAAATAAATTGCACACATCTTTACAGTCACTATCACAAAAAATACCATATCAAAAGATTGCAGTATGATGAACAAGTGCTTGGAGAGGATGTCTACTGCATGTACTAGTTTTTGTTTGGCAGTGTGGCTTGTGAGTGGGTTACAATATACATTCAGCCTGAGATTATCAATTTGGGCATTATGGATGTGAACTGTATACCATAATAGTTGTAATACCTAAAAAACTCTCAAGAAACAGTTTTTCAAATTTTCTGCCAACATAATTACTGAGAAATTACTGCAAGACATTTTTTACAAGAAAGATGCTTGTCAAAGTACAGTACAGTAGGTGGCCTAGGAAAAGCATGTAACACGCATAACGGTAAACTTTGCCTTTTTATTTTTTAAACAACAGGAGCTGTGCCTTTCAATTAAAGACGAATGAAAATTATATACAAGGAGGGCACCCAAACAAGGCACCAACCACGCGACACAGGATTACACAAAGACCCTGGGTCATCGGTGCCAAGCATAGATGCATAAACATCTAGCAGCTCCGACTTCCCAAGGCTGACCCAGACGACTAGTGATACCAAACAGCAAATGATTTGAAAGCAAGGGGCCGTGACCGGTCATCGTTGCCAAGCTCAAGAAGAAAAGCAGAAACCCGACTTCCCGCCAGAATCCACGCCCGCCCCCGGCGCTGTCGAACCTGTGGGCTGACGAAACAGGCTGGTTATCCATAACCGGCATGTAAAGATCTCATAGATCTCGATTAAAAAAATCCCCCGCAGCAAACTACAAAAGCATAGGGGTTTCAATTTTAACAACCTGCGCTCACTCATTGATGTCAATCCGCGCCACTTGGCTTCCCACACCCAACCCCGCCCTCTTTCTTCCACGGGAATGGCGGCGCCGACCATTAGATCGGGATTTCGGCTAAGGGATTTCTCTCCCCGACCATGGAATCGGGGAGCAGCAAGGCTCGGCCATGGAAACA